>KZ538208.1:51508-100275 GCA_000934665.2 Catajapyx aquilonaris | reverse complement strand
CTGGGAGGGGATATGTGAAGGCAAAAAAAAAAAAGTGCTTCAGGGTGGGGTATGGCAGGGTGGGGGCGACGGGGCGCGAATATTCCGCGCCCCATCCTGTCAGCCCACAGCTCCGGATGACCGGAAATCAATATCGCCGCGGACAGACCTCTCTGCACCAGTTGGCGGTCGCAGCTCGCAATTTTCTTCAAATCGCAATTTTTAGCAAAAAAAAATGTATCAAAAAAAGACACCCAATCCTCCAAGTACTAGCAATGAAACAACGAGGTCATTACATTTAAACCCGGTTTGCAACACCCTGGAGAGAAAACAGCTTCAAGCCCACCAAGTGCAAAATTCAACCACGGAAACCCCCCCACTCCCTCAAGGCTCCATCTCTCCCAGTCTCCCTCACAACCTCCCCAACTCTCTAGCTCTCTCGTGGGGAGCTTTCCAGCCGAAAAGCCTGCTGAAATAATCGGCCGTTTGCTCATCGCCACCTTCTCCGCGCCTCATCATTTCCACCACCTGCTGCATTACCACGTCTTAAAACGGGCCAATTTACTGCCAATTAATCCGGGATAACCGAGGGTTTTCATAACAAGTGCGGTGATGCCCTGTTTTTGTATATGAGACATACACTGTACAGTACTTCCATATTAATCTTTGGTTTCAATGCAATGTCTCTATTTTTTTTTTGAACGATATTAGTACATGTTCGGACTTACCCCAGTTCGGATATACCCCCAATTCGGTTCAAACCCGTACGTGTATAGTGATCGTAGTAAAAAGAGATCCTCTTCTCTTGGCGAAATCCCCGCGAGAGACTTGGGAGGCTCTCTTCCTTAGAAACGACTCCATTAAAAAGGGGGCTGGAAATGTATTCCTTTGGGGTTGCATTCATCGCCGCGATCCGGAGCCCCGGAAAACCGTTTTCGCATCCAGATAGACAATTAAGAGCAGCACTTGAGCTATTGGAGGGAAACCGGGAGAGCGTCGAGGGAACACCTCTTCTTTATCGAAAAGGATCGTCAGACCTATACAGGGTACCGTATATATGATTGTGGCGACTCGAATTATGGACAAAATTGTCTCAGATTCGCGTTAATATCTATGTTACTAATAATGCGCCATGCCCATAAACATCTTATGGCGTCTTCTTTGCATAACGGCAGATAATAAACGGGTCTCCCATTACGAGCAAAGCACGTGGGTTGTAATCCGGGTTAGGTCCAGACGCGTTGGACATGACCGCAAAATGTTACGAGGACCGGCTGTTGTGATTGGTTGGTCGACGATGGCTACCGATGACCACCAGGCCAGCTCCGGTGGTATTGACTTGCAGGGCCGGGACAGCTGCCAAATTGAGGAGCCAAGCCCGGATTTACCCGGAGTGGAAGCATCTTCCGGAATAAGTGCGAATATTACGCCGTGTATATATCTGAAGTGGATAGTTATCTGGATGATTAGCCGATTCCTGTATAGTAGCAGTTACAGGTTTATCAATGTTGTATCTCTCCACTCCCCTTTAACTGGCTGTAAACCGCCTTTACACATCAGTGTCAGGAGTCGGCCTTATCAATACTCTCTGTCAGGAACATACGGCATCAATCTCGGTTATGTTCGATCTTCGTGTACAAAGTGCGGCATATACGCTATTCACTTCAAAGTAATTTACCATCTAGACACAACATAAAACGAGTTACGTTACCCTCTGTACAGAAGGTCAATGCATGTACTGCCTGCATACATAATGTACAGTTGCAGATGACATCACAGTTGTTATGGCACTGACGTCATATGACACTTCAAAAATATTTACCATATACACACGGCGTTGAATCCAAATTTTGTTGAATTCTGAGCAGCATATGCGGGTTACAAAAAGTTTTGTTGTGAACAATACAAAAAAAATTGACAACAAATGTGCCACACAATCGATGTTTACAATGCGGTTTTTTAAAAAATGCAGCATGCGCAACAAAACTTGTTTTATGCAACAATAGCGAGCCCGAAAATCGCTCAATGCAAAAAGGCAAAACGGGTCAAGTTTCAGAGGTGACCGATATTATTTGAGCCCGCAGCCATGGTCCATTCAGTCACTAACGAGTATGCCAAACCACGCCTTGTCAGTAAGTGAATGAATGCACACACTGCACCATTCAATATGAGTCATACCCAATTTACACTAACTTTGAGACTTCGCTGGAAAACCACTTATTCATCCATCTAGAGTCCACAACCCAACTAATGCTGGAAAGTAAGTCACTAAACAAGCACTTGCAGTGACTGATGCTACTGAAATAGTTATATAACAGTAAATAGTTACAATATTTATTTCATTGAATAATTAATACAAATACAGATTTCAAAAATTGATAAATACTGTATAAAAATTTTAAAAATAATTGTTCAAGAATTGATCAATTCAACAAAATTAAAATTTGTTCAAAAATTGCTAAATAAATAATTTTAAGTTAATTTTTGTCATTGAAGTTGGTACTCCTACATCGCTGGATAGGCTACCCCTTTTATAGAGATATGACAGTGATTAATTATTTTGGTTTTAGTGACATGTAAAAAGTTCTAAGAAGTAGCTATAGGCTCCGGTACATCCAATCACTCAGCTTCCCCTTAGAAATCCCCGTATTTACGTTTTTGCACACCTCCTTTGCCCCCCCAAACACGACTTGTGCAGACCCCGTTATCTGGCAAGCAAAACAATAACTCGGCGCAAGTCCCCGGGAGTAGTGGGCAAGTCCCCGGGAATAACAAAGACATCTTCCCATCGCTGCCTTCCAAAACCAAAGAGCCGGCCGGAAATTGAATCCTGGAGATGCTCTTCCTCCCATACAGAATGCAAATGAGGCGGCGAGCCAAGATACCCCGGCCCGTTGCCCCCAGGGATAATTTCCTAATCGGCAAGGTCAGGCCTGTGTCCGACAGACTCCAAAGTACTGACTGCTGGAAATTCCGGGAATTACCCGTTTTGTTCCAACACTGCTCCGGCTCGACAATAATAAGCAGAACCTTTTGTCAACTTCTGTCGGGAGGAGCGACGCTGCCGCTTGGCGTCGCTGCCAACTTAGAGACAATGCTCCTTCTCGGGGAAATGAACGGTTACATCGTCGCTCCCTGGAAGTAGATGCGATTCTAGCTGGCCTCCCCCTATGGACAGCTGCCGGCGATTAAATTCGGCTTCTTCCTACGCTGGCCCCCCGGATTTATTGCCTATGAAGTCGGCGGCTGCCATTCTCCTCCAACAAACAGGGACGTTTGGACTACCCATTTTGTGTTTAGGAAGCTAATACCGTCTCTGGACCCGACACAAAATTGGTCCACCATCTTGAATTGCCCAGCTTCCGAGTTCAAACTATGGAAATGAATGCGCCCTCCTGCCAATACGGCTACAAACACTCTCAACCCATATCCTTGGAGATGAACCATCTGCAAGAAACGATTATTGGAATTTGCTTCATTCCCACCTCTGTCAGACGAAACTATAGGACCAAGAACCTGCCGCCATCAGCATGTCCCCCCCTTTTTTTTCTGGTTCTTCGTCAACCCCTGGCTCTTCTCTGAGAGATGGAGAGTGAGGCAGAGGGAAAAGGGCCATCTCCTTTCTCCAGATTGAAATCTTTCGCAGCGACCCTGTCGATAAACGTCGGGTTATTGCGGGGCGAAATTCTTGATCGCGAAGGCACGATTTCCTCTTCCTCCCCATCCCAGAAAAAAAAAGACACACAAAAAAAACGGTTCCTATTTTCCTCTCCAGGCAGCAGCTTGTCATATAAACCCCGCCTAGTTCATTTCTACGCTGCAAAATCAACCCAAAGCTCCCGGGTTCAATCGTAACCACAAATCATAATTACGCTTTATTCACAAACCAGTCGGATCGACCGCTGCAGCTCATTCTAATATCCGTGTCCCGCTTATATTGCTTCCAGCCTCATATGTGTGTACAAATTGTCTGATCCAGCAACATGTTACTGTTTATTAATAAGCTGTACCCCACGGTATGGCTGATGCACAACACTTTCTCTCCGGATTATTCACGCCTCTGTGCCAAACAAGGGCAGCGGTTTTCTCCAGGTTTTTGTAGCAGATTTTTGTAATATTAATCTGCGGTTCGCGAAAAAATCTCCGTCTTCGCTCGCACCAAGGGCAAAGAATGTAAAATCCGATAATCAAAACATTTCATTTAATTTTAACGGTGGATCCACCGCAAATTGCGAAAAAAAAAATGTAGCCCAAGGATTGTAATAAATTTAACTCCCACCTCACCCTCCCACGACAAACGCTATCCTTCGCGCTTTAACCCGTCCAATAATATCTCCCCAAAACCAACCGGGCAGGAAAGATGATCATTCCCAGGGCAGACTCCGATATAATTACAACTACACACACACACACACACTCGCAGGTCCATATATATCTACACACATGCCGCATACAAAGGCCGGCTCCGTTATTGCCTTTTAGCACTGTTCAACACAAAGAGCCAAGGTTCCGATTGCTGAAGGCAGCACAGGCAAACGAAAATTACACCCCTTCAAGCCCCTAGCTAGTTTTTATGTTGTATTACTTTTCTTTTTACATGTTAACATTTTTGCGTTACAACACCCGGGTTTTGTTTGCGCTCGTCCCTAGTAAACACTGTTAATAATCCGGCGCTCCGCATCCTAGCATTGGCCGTTCATTCAATTACCCCCAACATGTGTGGGGGTGTGCAAGTACCCAAATTATAATGACGTGCCTTGAATTATACCCTGCTCTTATTTTGTGCTCGAACAATACCGGTTTCCGCAGGGGCTAAAACCAGCATTTGACTTAGCAAACCTTCCAGTGTTCATGTTGAAAAAAAAAACTAGTTACAGCATCATTTTCAGCCGTAGAGTGAACCCCCCCCCAACCGACATGCTTTTATCCCAACCCGCCGTATTCACAATATTGCGCATTAATGTGCTTATCTATTCAGTGAATAGAGGCAGCCGATTCCGCTGTAATTTCAAACTGTTGAGAGTAGAACCGCGTGCCGATCGGGGGGGCTCCATGTTACAACCGGAATATTCTATTACATCCCAGTCAAATGGTTTCAGCGGAAATGGCGTTGCTTCCCCACCCAAATAGAGCCGCTCGAAAAAACACACAGAGAGACAACAGTAGCTCCATACTGTTGACCAATTCAGGCTGAAAATCGAGCCTCGGATCTCTCTTTTGTGCTCGGTACCTCGTTAATTTATAGTACTGGTCCGGTGCAATTATATTCCTGCTGATTGAGCACCACTATTTTTGGATCCTCGCTCATCCAAAAGTCGTCAACAGGAATTGTCTAAAAGTCGCGTGGGCCACCTTAAGATGGCGGATGTAACGGGTGACGGCCATGTTGGGTTTGGTCATGAAGACGCTGGTTTCAACCTGACCACAGCCAGCTCGCGGCCACATTGAGAAGGCGCGCTTCTTGCATAATTCATGACCAAAGATGTGCCCAATTTACCGGACACCCTTTCCGCCAGCTTCCTTGCAGCATCTCCCTCATTTCCATGGCCCAAGTCCTGTCGGCGGTGCTGGAAATCCCGCCTCGGCCACCACCAGACTTACCCTAGTGCCCCTAGGGGCTAGTCGTCCACCGACCACGGCTCAAGTCTCCAAAGGACTGGAGGAGACGCATTTAAAATGCAAATGCACGATTTGTGTACAGTTATAAAGTCCCTAATCATCGTATTCAGATGAAGGCGAGGGCGGAGGAGGAAGCTTCCCCGGCCGTTTTGCAAACTGATAAACAACGTTGCCAGATTGGGTCGCCTCTCAACACCTGAAGAAGCCCCTTCCAAGAACAGTGGGTTCGTGGAAAGCTTTCCCATATATACCCCGGTCTGCACGTTGTCTCATTGCCCCTCAGGCTGATTCCAAAATGAAACTTCCTGCCCACGGAAGCCATATGTTTCCTCCCCATCACCCAACTCTTACCTTCACTTTCTCCCTCTCCTCCGACGTCCCCCGGAACCCGAGGTTTCGGAATTGAGAGCTCCAGAATTCGGTCGTCCGGAAGCCCGAAGTTCTTCGGAAGACCACTAATTCACATGCGGTTGGCCGACGGACCACCAACCAGATGCAACATCCGCGGAGAACTCGGCCGATAACCGCTCTTCCAGCTGCAGAATTGAGAGGAAGACACACGTTACTTTGGGTGGGGTTGGGTGATATATGCACACGGTGTGTGTACGTGATGACAAGGCGGTACCTCCCGCCGCATCACAGATAAGAGAGACTTGTTTGTCACTTTCCGTACAATAAGAAGCGTGGTACCATTAATGATATAAAAATATGCACAGAATTCTGTTTACTCCAATCTGCACCATCAGGCACGGCAAATTTGTTCCTTACAACCCTTCCATTGTCTGCCAACCCCCTTTGTTTTCCCCCCTTTATTCGCAATCAACGGGTTAGAAAACCTAATTAATTGTTACATGAACATACGCCGTTACGCATAAAGCTCATCAATTTGGCCATCCATTGTTATGCCCAAAATTTGCACGGAGGCAAAAATGTGTCATATATTTTATGCAGGATCTCGTACCCATGTTTTCGTAGAATCAGCCTGAATCATTGGTATTGGTGCAATGACCCGTTTCTTGTAAGCTCGCACCCCCGTGAAAGATGGCACCAGAGCGTGACCCTTAGATGACCTCACCAAAAACGGTTCACCGTGGGCGAGATTCAATCGGGCAACGCCGTCGGCGGCTGTAAGGCGAAGGGCTCAAGAACCTGGGCGAAACCGGCCACCTGACACCCGCCCGAGGGCAAACCAGGTGCCTTTTGACTGGATCGTAGGTAGCAGAAGACACTCAGGTTCATGGCTAATGGACTCCATGGGAAAAACGTTAAAAAAAAGCAGTCTTCAGATCACTGCCAAGGTCAATATCGGTTACAAAACAGCCTTATCTTATCTTCAGGTGAACTAGCAACCGCGCTTTTTTGCACGGTGAAGGAAAATTGCAAAAATGCGACCAGAAATGGATTTCCCACGATCCGGCACGCAATGGGCGAAGACAATGTTTAACCTCACCTTCTTATCAGATCCCAGCACGTAAACTCCAATTAGTCAAAAAAGATTGAACTTCCACCTCTCAGTTACTTTTTTAAGAAAAATAAATTGTAGCCATTTCCGTATCAAGAAAATTGAACGTTGCTATTTCGTGTGTGGGAAACTGCGCAAACTTCGACCTTCAACAATACACATGAGTTGTCATCACTGACATACTTGCCTCCGAGGGGACTACACTTCCTGGTGAGTCACGTTTTATCACGGCTCTTTTTTTTCTCTAGCCCCCCCCCCCCAACTAATCTGAAGTCTATCGTCCATTAGTCTAATCTAGGTTTTAATACAACGGCATCTCCCTCCGGCTCCTGACATAAATACCCCGTATATGCATGTGGCCAGCTTCACACCATTTTAAAGTCAAAACGATGTTGTCGGCATTTCCGCAACAAAACAAGGCTGGCAGTTTCATACCCTCTGCTCGGGGCAAAGATGCAGCTGGGCCCATCCTCATTCACTCCTTATAGCTGTAATTTCTAGAGTATGTAAATTAACTTTAAAATTTTAGGGGGCCCAAAGACATTTCCGGCTGGCTTGACTCATCGTTCGTTGATCTTCAGTGGTGCCAGGTGTCTTACTAAAATATGTCCCGCTAGTGGTGCCAGAAGGCATACCCCCTGAGTAGTGTCCGTAGGTATATCCTGAGTGGTGCCCAGCTTATAGGCGTCTTACAGGTCAGGCCAATGGTGCCAGCCAGCTTATAGGCATCTACAGGCTATACCTATTGGTTTTCTCCTGCACATCTGACCGACAGCCATGAAGTTGCACCTGATTTATGCCCCCAGCCTGGCACTCAAGAGCATCACGCTCAGAGCGTGCAGAGTAGAAAGCACCCAAAGTGGAGCTTGGCTTGGGCTTGGCTGGCTGGTTTGGCTTGGCTCTCTCGCTCATTGCCCAACGTTGAACCTAAAAAAAGATGGCCGGGAGGTGTTCCCATGCAAGCCGCAGACTGACAGCCAGGGCTTTTCCTTCTGGGGGCCCCAGACGAGTATAGCCCTTCCCCCCAAAATCCCCTTGGCAGCCAGTCCGGCGGGAAATGAAATTTTAATTGCACCCACTTAAATAACGCTCTCGATCCATCTTTTGGTGCCTTACTAGCTATTTGCAAAACACCCTCAATTAACAATATGTGAAGCACATGTCCACCGACAAAACGATGAATGAATCTGCAATGAGGTGATACTACTTCTCGCCCACGGCATGTGCCCTAATTACCATAATTAGACTTGGGAGTTGGGGGGGGGATCGGACATGTGATAATTACCCAACCGAGTTTAACATTTTCTGAGCCTCACCCCGTGGGGGGGTTATGTGATATACAAATGGGCCCAAGAATTTCATAGCGGTAGCAATTTCACTCAAACGCGATTGTAATTTTTGGCCCCAAAATAGGGCATATTTCCCGCGCCACAATAACGCGCCAATTTTGCAAACAGCTCTACAAAAGCAAAGTATCCCCAGGCATTTAATTGCCGCGGGCCAGATGGCTTTGACACTGACGGGTCGATTTTGCTGCCGGATCGCCCCCACCGACAACAACAATCGGAGGGGGTATCCCCCAAGTCATCATAAGACGATTAACTAAAATAAGACACCTATCGATTCAGTGTTGAATTAATCCCAGGTGGCCTACGTCTGGCTTCGGAGGACCCCCACACACAACAATGCTGGAAGCCCCGGTTGCAAATTGTTCCATAGAGAACACCTACCAGCCCCCCCATGTAAACACAAACCAGCTTTGTTTACCTTCCGGAATTTCGCAGCGGCGAAATTACCGCATTGAACCGAAACTCCACTGCGCCGCAACGGATAAAATGTAATAAACAGCCGCCATTACGGCCGGCTTAAAAGTCTCTGACGTAAGATATACGAGCGCCAACACTCAAAAGGTGCGGAGAAAGTGTGTGAGACTTACACAAAAAAATATATATATGGCGGCTCAAGGCGAGTGAAGGTTTATGAGTGAGTGTGCGCATCCGTGCGTACAATGCTCGCAATTTGGCCAATGACAATTCGGGACACACCTTTCGACACCTACCTAACATGTATTGTGCCAGAGGGCGTGAACCCTATGAACATCGAAAAATCTTTCAAAGTTTTTAGTGAGACTTTGAGGTTACGGAAGAGACTGTCCAATTGGGTGGTTCCCACAACTTGCAGTTTCTTTTCTCCACCGCCCATGAATCTAATAATTACCCTGAAGGGGACGGGCGTGAAGGGATACCAGATTTCCACGCCCGTTGGCCTCCATTTGGCACGTGACCATGCACACACCTCAGAAGAAAAGAGAAAGAAAAAAAAGGCAACATAATAATTATTCAATCCTACCATAACAGAGCAGCCATCGGTAACGCTGCAGGTACATCCTTGTGTGAAAATTTTTCCAGTGATTCTACACCTCAACGAGTTCTAACCCGCTATGTTCCCAGGCTATAGACACGAATGAAAATCAGTCGAACATTTACTGTCCATCTTGTGTCGCTATCTCATTAATTGTGCTCTCGTAAATACCGCTTGTATTTATTAATCAGGCGTTCGACACGATTCGATATTTTCGCGCACACCGCTAAACTGCGGTTTATCGCGTACCGTCAAGCAGCAATTATAATCGCTCGTGGAAAGTGACATTACCCGCTGCGAATATGATCCGACCTGCACGTCAACACTTAAAAAGAACCGGGACTCCACATGTTAACAGCCCGCTACTGCATGACAAAAGCCAGCATTTTCACTGTAAACGGCACAATGCATTTTAGCAAATCTCGGCTGATCCGGCTGGCTTTTTAAAAAAACATGGCCCCCAAAACACTTCAATATCGATGAAAATATTGCATCGAGGATTAGGCATTTATTAAAACCTCGTCAGATCCCAGCCAACTGTCCTATGCAGCCAAATATGTGCAACTACTTAAAATAGCTGATATTTCTAACCGCTAGATGATGCAATCGCGCTTATTGTAAAATAGCTGCTACTGAAGCTGCTAATTTGACTAACATAAGAAAAATCGCGATTAGTGTTTAAAAATTCTCCTGAAAGAGGTGTTTTGAATAGCGGAAGTAACAATCGTGTTTTGTGTAAAATGACTGCTATCTATAACCACTATTTTGACTAACAGAAGCCAAAATCGCGATTAGTGTAAAAAATAACGCGTTTAAAAATACAACTTGATTATACCACACGTGCCATACCCATATACTTCCCATGCTTTGAAAATTGGTTGAGACACCCCCGTAGTCTCCATCATTCCCTCATAGATCCCCAGGCCAAGCAAGCATCCATTTCATGCGCCATCCGGCATGTCGCGAGTCATCCCCCGGGTTGTCTCTGGCTTTTCTCTCTCGAACTTGGCCCCAACACAGAGAGAGAGAGAGAGAGAGAGAGAGAGAGAGAGAGAGAGAGAGAGAGAGGCCAGCCCATTCCCGGACAATCAATAACTCATACACGCTGTCACTGTGGTCACTTTATTGCTTTGGCCATCGCTGCCATAGCAACAGCGGGAGACCCCGAGCCCCGGTCTCTCGGCCGCTGAGTGGTCGATGTTGAGTTGGTTGGTCGGGGTGGGGAGGGTAGAAAGGGCAGGGTATGGAAGGGGGGGGGGACTCAGGCGGGGTTGCTATGTGTACCACTTCTACACCCTCGACACCCCCCACCCCCCATCACTGCAACGCCCAAGGGACTGTTCGAAAAAATATATATATAACACTGGGGAAGAACACCCCCCCTCCTCCCCCACCTTGTCATGCAATACCGCAAACTCATGTCGCAAATTAGGACCAGGGTCAAGGCGTCCCATATTGCCCTAAATCCCGGATTAATATTCACACCAGGGAGGGTTTCATTATTGGAGCACGTGACCTGAAAGATTTAGCTGGACGCTGGGGCCATTCCGGTGATTTACAACAATGAAACGTCAAAATGTTACAGATAGCCGCTATTTGCGATAAGCCAAGACTGCAATCGCGTTTAGTACACAAATAACGGCTACGACACCAACTATTTTCGACCCCGGTAGCACAATCGCGTTTAGTGCACAAATAACGGCTACGACAACAACTATTTTCGACCCTGATAGCACAATTGCGTTTAGTGCACAAATAACGGCTACCACACCAACTATTTTCGACCCCGATAGCACAATCGCGTTTAGTGCACAAATAACGGCTACGACACCAACTATTTTCGACCCCGGTAGCACAATCGCGCTTTGTGGAAATGACCGCTGTTTTCGACCCGCGACCGCCAAATCGCGCTTAATATAATCGCTGTTTGTATAAGTCGTTAAAATGCGATTGGAACCTAAAGGGCAGTATTGTAGTCGGTTCCGACCGCCCCCAAAAGTGCCTTTAACGACTTCCCATGCCCCGTCTTTCTATTGCATGCCATAACTCAAGATAATTTCTCTCCACAGATCTCGCCCAGATTTTGCTGGGGTCTACTCTCCTACTAGGCCCCCCCTGACAAACAACTCGGCCGGAGATTTACGCACCGGTCGGCTCGTAACAATTCCTGACCCGATCTTGATCTGGCCCAACTGCGGTCAGGTCATTTCGAATGTCTTCTTTGTGGAAAAGCCTGCTAAGGAACCCCCCTATCTCAACCTCCCCCCTCCATTTTTTTTTTTTTTTGTTCCAACCCTACCGTCGTATCTCAAATGCAATGGCACATAACCGTAACATAATGGAACGTTATCGCTTCCTTCGCCTTTCTCTGACAATGTCGCATATTGTAATCTTTCAACCGGTCCTGTATGGGTAACACACAAGATGTAGGCTAATACTGACATTGTCAAGCAAAAACGACCTATTTGCAACAATGTGTGAAGTCGAATTTTCCTACTCAACTAGCCTTACAGTGTACTCTTTTTTTGAACAAATTGGAGGCCTGTTCGTGCGGCTGGCTATAAACCTGTTGATTGCAGTGTGCAAATATTTGTACCGGTACGCTCAACAATAAATCCGTCTGTTTGTCCACCGCCTTTCAACAATACTCCAGGCTGTCACAAACCTGCCTAAAATTGGATTGTCCACTGCGGTTTAGCATCCAAAAAATGCGACCAATTCCCATTCCTTGTTAAGCGAAGAACTGACAAGCGTAAATCCCATTTGAAGACCCTGTACTTTATACGGAAGTGCACCCAAGCCAATAGTTTTGCGTAGTTGTGTAGCGGTGCTGCTTATGATCCCAGAGCCCCATCCAATCATGGCAACCTCGCCAACTGTCGGAGTAGGGGAGGGTGGGGTGGCCCAAACTGCTGTTCACGCTCCCGATGGCGTCGCATATTGTCAACCGCCGCTCTGGTTTGCAGCCTATTCAACTAACGCGGGCTGCACACCCCCTCCTCTTTCCGCTTGCACAATTCGCCAAAATGATAGCGGTCGCTTGCAAATCGACCATACCCTTTTACCCTCTGTGCCCTCCCGAAAAAATATACGGCAAACGATAACGACAACGTGAAAATTGCGCATGCGCCGAACCGAACGCCATTAGCCCCTCCCACTTTTGGGACTCCTCCCACTTTTTTCTGTGCCTACAGGTGTAGATAAACCGGATCAGGACACCGATTCGTTTTAATCGCCGCGGATATTAGTCGGCATGGCTGCGGCTATTACGCCAACCACACGGCTCATCTTCCACCCACCGGTTACACAAAAAACGTACAGTTCATTTGATACTCGGGGGCAAGGTAGCTATATACAGTTCCATAAAAATTCATCACCGGTTCACACACGCACAACCAGAAAATGAGGATCATCCAATAGTTTGTTGACTTTTTTTTTTTTTCGGGCTCGTAAACTGTGGTTAGAGGGTATAGGAGAGGAGGAGGGGGGCAGGATTGAAAGCCGATTTTGATTTGATCAGTGCAGCTTTTCTGCCTCTGGTCGGACGCATCGGCGTACAATGCGCAAAAACAGATAAGAGCCGCTCTTTTTTTTCGGAAAGCCCGATTCAAATTGGCAATGCAAAAAAAAAGTGGAGGGAAAAAACGACGCAAATATTGACAACATGGGAGGAGCCTAACTCGCAAGAAAATGGATCGTTAAAAATAACGGATAACGAGTATGCAGGTGACCCAATTAAATACGTACAACCAAGAGTAAATTATTTACTCTTGGTACAACCTGACCTTTACACTTTTAAGTTGAGCAAAAAAACTCATACTTTTACCCACCAAAAAAAATTCAATATTGCTATATCCATTAGGTAACTCCACATCTGGGGTTAGAAGGGTAAGAATCGCGGATTTGTTTGCATGTCTGGTAATACACCGGGTTAACGTAGCTAACATCATATAACATACGGCAGTCGCGGCTGATATGGCAGCCTGACACTTGGCCCGTAATCTTCACTGCAAAAATGGCAGGTTTTACGGTTACATGACAAGTGGTGCGAATATTTGCAATAAATGGCTGTTGAAAATGTCCTATCAGTTTTCATCATATTGTACGACACACTGATGGGTTCATATTTATTTTTGTAATTTAAAATTTTAAAATTTCAATTTTAACATTTATTCGAGAGTATATTATGCAGATACTGCTGTTCAACCGGTTTTAGACAAGAAATTTCGTATTTTTTTCCCTACACATTCAGCCATCTTATCCTACCAGTTCAGAGCAATCTGCATTACACGCCTGTCCACCCGGTTGCCTAACACGTAGGCTGGTTCCTATCTGTCCCACCAGAACAAATTGGCCTCCTGTTACAGCAAGAGCACAAAGAGAGGAGGAGGCTGTAGAAAATGTTAGGATTTAGCATTCCGAAAGCAAACATCTGCGAGCCGTCCCGGAGGTTCTGGTGATAAGCACCGTTTACATACACATGGGGACCGTCCCATTAAGCAAGATAGTCTGGCCCCAATGTTTCGACCTAGCTGAAGCTGGCTGTGAAAGAGTGTGATATGCTTCCGACAAACTGCATTACGCATTTCCCATGCATACGTAATGTTGCTCGCGGCTTCGGGGATGCGACACCGACCCTGTCACTCTGAGAACCCACTTTTTTGCCCCCCAAAATATTTTGCACAAAAAATCAGTGGTGTACATGTAATATTGCATTAGAATAACCCTATCAATGCAGGCATTCATCACCCAACTGCAAAATGTGATTCACTCCCGTTTTGCATAAAGAGAACCCTCACAAAAAAAAATAGGGGATGAGTCCAGGCGGGCATTTGATTACTCCCGTAGACCAATCGTCAAAGGTTAAAAGAGCGCAAAATTGGCTTATTCCTACCCCCACCTCTCCCTATAGCTACCCTCCCCAGTCTCTCTCTCTGTTGGCATCAGGCCGGCACAATGAGCGCCCAGGCCCCCGCCAAAGCCAACTGACACTGAATCAATTCATCAATTAATTGCTCTTTTGCCCTTACATGTTTGTCCCCGCAGTATTTAAGCAAACAGGAAATGAACTCGTTCCAATATATGCAACAAGCTGGACTGGTGGCCGAGCACGGGTAAAGAGGTGGGTTTATTATTAGCAATGAACCAGGATAGTTTTAGTAGTACATATCAGAAATTTGCACGAATGTACTGCTAAAATAGTGGCCTATTTCTAACATCCAGCCAGACTCTCTCTCTCCCCTTTTGCAATCTTGCTCTCAGGCGACGAAGGAATTCGTTTTGTCTTTTCCTAGCAACACTGTGCAATTAATAACGTTCATTAAGCCCCCTAACAGATGGCCATCCGGGACTAAATGACTCCCCGAGCCCTCTAAAACCAGTCGCTTTTCCGGGGCGACATCATCGTCGTAGGCATTTATAGCCCGGAACGAGCCGGCAACATCCCCAGCTGGAAATGAAAAACAAACAGGTTTTAATGACCGATTGGGGTGCAGGNGGGGGGGGGGGGGGGGGGAGATTACCGCCCCCTGTTAGAAAACCTTGTCCTTCCCTGGGATCACATGAATTCTCACAAAGCCCGGACTCATTACAGTATTTAAATTTGGATTATGTGCAAACAGGACGCCCCTCTCCGGGGGGGCGGGGCTCCGATGATAATTGGCCTAGCCTCGCCTTACTATACTAAATAATAGTATTTTTTAAAAAAACATACCAGTAACACCGATTGCGCAACTCTAATTTGTCACGCAAACACTAAGGTAATTTGAAATTTCCGTGGGTTTTTTGTGGCTCAAATTGTTTAAAAAGTGGTAAATATCGCAGTTTTTTTTCGCCATTGGGTTTGAAGCAATCCGTTCTTATTGGGGAACTAAAACGCGAAATAATCGAGCGCATTTGCGATATTGTACGGGCGTAAAAGTAGGGTCCACGCCGCTTATAATGTACGCTGGGTTATATGGCGGCAGACTACGGGTTTATTGAGCTCTATTTCTCTCCGCCGGCAAAATACTCGCTAAAAAAAACTACCAAAAAATGGGGTTGAAACCAGTCTCTTTGAGGAAGCAACATGCCAACTGTGCAATTTGACAGGCCCAATTTGCACCGCGGTGGAAAGTTTCCTACTGGAATTTATCTCTACCCTCACCGAGTTTCAAGGTTTATTGGCTGTGAAAGGAAACCAATCAAATTACAGTAGTTCTCCCCCTACTCTCAGGAGGCAATCCGTGCTCAATGATATCCCCCACATCGCTCCTAAATTGTGTACAAGACCGTATAACCCCAAACTGCATTGTACCGGCCGCCCCTTCAAAAACTCACGGGCAATAAACCTCAAAAAAAAAATTGACAAATATTGCTCATAGATGTCGCACTCTGTCCTTCTCAGATCGCACGCACTCCTGCCACATGCGAGCGGTAGTGGTACTATCAGCTCGGACAAACTATCGATACATCGGGAGCATCTAATTCCGCGACCTAATCATAGCTCCTATTGTATACACACCAGGCGAGTGCCCTCATCCTAAGTCGGATAAGACATTTAGGACCGTGGCACCGTCGGTATTAATTTCTCTCGGGGACAAAGAGGGACAAAATGGGTCCCTCCCTGCCAGCCACTCCTTACAGGGCCAGATCTGCCGCTTATGAGGATCTTTGAAAGACAGAAAACCCTCAATTCCCCGCGAGGTCCGTCCCATTCTGCCTCCTCCATCGCAGGAACGTGCCCGGAACAAAGAGGCATCTCTGCCCGTATTCAGTCTCCTGGCTCCCTCAGGATCTTCCTCCGGATCCATCAGTCCCCAAAGCCGGTTCTAAAGCTGAATAACTCCTTTTTTTCTTCTTCTTCTTCTTACTACTACACCAGAGGGGGGTTAGAAAGAAGGCGGGGGAGTCCGAGGCCAAACCTGCTTGACCAGGATGGTTTTTGCTCTTCTTTTTGGGGGCCCGCAAGGTGCCAAGAGGTCTGGTGGCTTTTGTTCCAGCTACTCACTCCGGTTCCCTTTTTTCCCACAGTAACTAATGTGGCCATCCCTCGTAAACTCGTAATGGTTCAGGAGGCACGCATGTGGAGGTAAGCAACCACAAAGACCTTTTGGGTCAGAAGCTCCGCATTTTGCAAAGTGTGAGAATCCTCCAGGCCCCCAGCCTACCCCTGCAACAAGTGCGAAAAACGGCCGTGAGAGCAGTGGTTCCTCCAGTTCTTTGTACTTGAATTTCAAGAATGGCAACCCTGTAAAAGTGCGATGATGCTGCCATCATCGGTCAGTTTGGTAAATGTGGCTAGGTTGAGAACAGTTTTATTTATTTTCAATTGTGCAATTATGCAGAATATTTTGCTAGGGCTCCCAGCCCCAACTTGGCTAGATACGTCAACTGCACCAAACGAGCCTACACATTATCCGGCAAGCTCAATTTATGCAACCTAAGCACGCTTAACCCCAGGAATTATTACTATAATCATCACTAATTAAAATACAGTCCGCCCAGCTTAGCACCACTTACTGCTCGATATCCCTTAAAATCCACTCTGCGGCTCCCACATTATTTTATTATGAAGAGAGAGGTTTAGGGCAGGGCATGGTCTACCAAAACTACTGATTGGCTCTGTAAATACGGGAATTATTCCGGAAGACAAGTGCTCCGTCGAGTAACACATCACGACACCTACCACCCAACCGGAAGTGACGCCAGGTGCGAATATCTGGCCACCATGCGGCCAAGACCCGAACCAAACCTGACTCCCTGATTGAAAACCAAAGGTGTGGCCCTCCTCTTTTTATACTCCTCGAGGTTGCCAATACGGCACTTACAAGGCCCAACCGAGTGTGCCGGGCCACTGCCCTCTTCCTTCAGTAATAGTCCACGTCCTGATGCCCCCGCCGAAAAAAAAAATAGAGGTCCTTTGACCTTTTGAAGCTATTAGACAATTGGGGTCTATTGCGTAAGCCTGCACATCCTGCCTTGATATCTCACCTTCTTTCGCACTAAACCCTACACTCTGTATGGTGCCAACTGGCATCGAGCCGAACGGCATCCAGTTACAACGAACAACGGTATGACTCAGTACGCACTTTACACGCACATAAGTACCAGGTGTACTATAAAAAATGGCCTGAATCCAAATTGGCATCGAAAATACACCCAAATTGTTCCTAGAAGCGTACCTATTGGTAGCATTAAATACTAAGAAGTGTCATCATGGGGAGAAACGATTAGTCACCAGCTAATTTTGCCGTTTCGCTTACCTCCTAGCGGGTTTATAAAAATAAAAATAAAAAAAGGGCGGGAAGTTGCACGAAATTCCCTCCGACTCACCCCCCCTTCTAACATCCTATTTTCTGAAGAGCCCTTAGAAATCGATAGATCGATCTTTTACAAACCCCCCCTTAGAAGGAGCAACAGAGTAACTTCATTAATTTCAGCAGCGCATAGCCCGGAGATAATTTCTCTCGTTTTCCGGAGCTTCTGTCAAATGACTCCAATAGGTGCAATTTCCATGAAATGCTTTCCCCCTCCAAAAAAAAAAAAAAAGGTGCATGCAAACGGAAGTGGTCAAAAACGCACTTTTCCTAGAACCTGGATCTGTGTATACAAATCAGAAAAATTTCGGCGTACTTGCCCCATAACTCCGTCCGGTTAATTCCCATTATGTCACACAAATTCCAGACCCCATACTGAACAAAAACGCGGTTCNAACCCCCCCCCCCCCCCTCAAAAAAAACCCCCCGCTCGCAACATGCAGAGAACCCAAAAGCCCCCTCCCTACATTTAGCACCGGGAGGGGTTGCAAATATTTAATTAAAATGCAGTGTCAATTAAAACTACACCATGGAATTCTTCGCACTCGACGCGAAAATATCCCATTGTTATTAATTCGATCGTTCGCCCTGTAAACATGCTCTAGCAAAGGTGGGGGGTTCAGAATGGCAATTAACGCTCGTTGCGGTTCATTAATGAAAAATTAGCGCCCCGGTTTTTTTCCGCCTCTAGCTTGATCTGCTGTATATGGTTAGCTTTTCAAGGGGTTAATATTCGCAAATATTTCGTGCACACAAAAATTATTCACGGGACGAAATAATGTCAATAAATTGTTCATAATATCGTCAATATCATATTCAATATATTATGAACATATCGCCAATATCGTCAATATCACACAGATTATCGAAATTTGCCAATATCGCTCGATATATCGATATATCGTAGGTCGGTATTGCCTATAAAATCACGGTAAACGGGAGTAAAAGTGTAGGTGAAAGTGGATCATTGTTCCGGGATGTATTTTCGGGTAAAATTTTGCTCGTGGCTGAACTTGAACCCCTTTTATATATTTTTTGTTGGCAAGATAATTGGTTCGATCACTAATCTGCACGTCTTTCGTGCACGTAACAAAACACGGGCTCGTAATAAAAAATCTCGCGGGACATATTTACAATGTAGGCCAGGCCTCCCAAGGCGATAAATTATTTTCCGCTCAGTTTACACCCACCGGTGATTATCCCATTGCCATATACACCTTCTTTTTTTTTGCCAAAACTGTGTCCACACTGTTGGGTCGGACACGCTTCTATACCCAAGGGTTGGGTCCATCATTTGCAATATTAGGTCGTCAATAAGCTTGAGTGCAGTCCTCTCCACTCCCAATATGTCCCCCCCAAAAAACATGAAAAAAGTTGCAATTCCATTTTCCCCTGCTCAGTCTGTCTCTCACCGTTGGCCACACAAAGGGTTTTTTTCGAGGCTGACAGTTTGTTTGGGTTTTCGGTCCAACTCGCGCATGATAATCGGTCCATGGCCTCCTCTCCACAAGGCAACACTTTCCTTTCTCTTGGTCTGTTTGTCCGCTCTGCACTTTCTCCCTCTCCCAGTTTTGTATTTCATATTTTTTAATGGCCAGAGGTGTCGACTTCCACTAGTTTTATCACCAGTTGGGAGATAACAACGCATCAAAATTTTTGAAACTCAAATTGTAGGGTTGTTGTACTTGCACTGTGCCACTATAAAAATTGCAAACCTGGCAGATTGCAATCTTCACGCTCCTGTTTGCCTTGATATGTACAGATCACAATGTACCACATCAGCGCATGGCTCGAATTTCATTCAGGAGCAAGGGTCCACTGGCCTTGTTATTTACTACATGCCAAGTATGTAACTGACCACCCGATGAATATTGCAAACTTTCCCTTGTGTGCGGATTTCGCTCCCCTTATTGCAAAATTCACTTGTTGCATCGTTTCTGAACATTTAAAACCAATTATATCAGCATTGTATTTTCAGGCTTGACCGCACGTGTATTTTCTTAAGGAGTCCTCAAGGTGAACTAGAGACCTTCGCACGAGGCTTGGTCCAATGGTCGGTTGTCATCATTTTTGCACCGTGCAAGTCCGCACGTCCCTTCCGGAGCCAATATTCTGCAGAAATAGCGACGCCCCTTGCATAAACTTCCGGAAATGTCGATCCGGGTTGGGGAAAATCGAAGAAAAAAAAATCGCCATGAGGATGGTGCGAAAAGGGCTCAGATTATGTTGTCCTTATCATCTTTCTCTGGAAGTTGGGATGCTGCAGATATCCCTGTAGGTACGGGGGGCCACCTCTTTCCGCCTCCCTTGCTTCTATTGGATTTCTATGAATGCACCGTACTGTAGCAAGGCATCCGCCAAAAGGCATTTCTGTGTCTCTGTGTGGCTGCGTCGGCAAAAGCAGAAAAGGGCCTACCCAAAAACAGGGGAAGAGTCGCAAAGTAGGAGGGTTGTATAGGTGTCCCTGGGGCTGTTGCTTCCTTGCAGATCCATGTACTGTATAATTTCCCCGAGATGGAATTATTATCATAGTGTCGGGCTTATTCCAAGCCGCAAATGGGATGTAATGTATAACTCACCCGGTAGCAATAAGATATATGCCAGCTGTCATATGTAACAATAATATGTCAGCGGCATGTTTGTTGTCATTATGTAATTGTTACTTCTGCTGTGATGGTTAAACATGTTTGGGCAATAAAAACAGGACAGCTGCAAATTTGCATAACTTTATGTAACTAGTGTAGCACTTGCACTCCCGTTTTCAAAGGTGTTTCCTACGTACATTTCGATCAATTATTGTGGCTGTTGACGTCCCCATTGTCGTTGCCCACCTTTCCCCAAGAGCTTCCATCAAAATTCACCAGGTCTCCTGCAAGTGGGCTCTTTCAATGCGCATAAAAATCAACGTCCCTCCAACCATTGCCCATTTTACCTGGCTTCCTCCAGAGATTTACACCCCCCAAAAAATCCCGATCTTTCAGCATCTCCTCCCTCACACAAAATGCAAAAAAGCATTTTGTCTATTCCCCAAACAATGAGACACTGCCGACATCCATCACTCCTTATCAGGCCATGAATGACAACAAACCTGTTCAATCGCTTCATATATTCCCCTCGCTTCCACATCTTTTAACGGCTATTTTACCAAATCACCTGCACCCTGTACGTTACCCATATGAACAGATGTTGCCTTTTTTTTCGAAATGGCGCCACTAAAAATAACGGCGTGCCCAAAAAATCTAAGAAGCGGCAAACCTGCTAGTTTTGTCAAGAGTGTGGGATGAGCCAAGTGACCTCCAAACTGGCTCCCCTGGGGTCAAGAAGAAGACGTGACCAAACTTGACGACCCTTTTTTTGTGTGTGGCTCCTCCTTTCTCTTTCCTTTATATACTTTCTTCGAGCTTACCTCAACCTAAAATCGCCCTGGTAGGTATTGTCCTACTAGATATACAAATTTTTTTCTTCTTCGCCAAATTGAAATTTAGTATTCTTTTACAACTCGGATTCATTAACCTTGCCCTACGTCTGCACCCTGTTTACCAGACCAGTTTTGCTAAATAACTGCAACCCCGCCTAAGTAGTAGCCCATGACCTTATATCTTCAGGGGGTCAAGTCTAACCAAAAAAAATTGATCCCCACCCATTTCCTACCCCACCCTGGACTTAATTCGCATGCATGAGCACCATCATTAATTTCTCATTAACCCCGACAATGTTGGAATCTTCCAAGAAAACTGCCGCTTGAAAAGTCACGTAAGACCTACCTATCCTTTTTCTTTTCTTATATACTTTTTTTGTGTGTGTGGGGGGGGGGGGNGGGGGAAGACAAAAAAAAGAGAGACTTAAGAGGGGTGGCTCCTACTGGTGGGGGTGGACTTGCTTTGTTTAGACGACGTGACCGGCACACCGAAACCGGTTGAGTGAATGCAAGAAATGAGAGGAACGTGTTGTCAGAATGTTTCGCGTTCTCTCATGTCCGGTCTCCGTGTTCATACCTGCTGGAAAGATACGGAGGGGGACATGGGGCGTGGGAAGGAAAAGGTAAAAAAACACAACCCTGGATTTTTATACATACACACACACATGGGAGGCGGAGGACGCGTCCAATTAATACCGGGACTAACTGTCCGGATCCACTTTTCACCCCTGGAATTTTCCACATTTTTCCATGCCCCTCGTACAAACTTAAGAGTCCTCCAGTTCGGTCCAAAACATGCAGGATGGTGCACGATTGTGGGAGAACCGATCATTAATTAATAACTAATAACTGTTCTAATAAAAACTAAATAATTCATACAATCAAATAACTAATAAAGTAACTCCTGAAAATAACTAGTAAAATTAGTAAAAATAATCAGTAAAATTAATTAATAAAATCCAATAAAATTAACTTAAATAATTGTAGTTAATAAATTAATAGCGCTCTCATAAAAAGCTACATAACTAATAATTTACAATCAGATAATAATTAATCAAAATAACTAGTAAAATTAACTGATAAAATAACTAAAATAGCCGCTAATAAAATTAATAGCTCTTAAAATAGCTATATAACTAAGAGTCTGCAATCAATAATAGTTAGCAAAATTAACTAATAAAATTAATAACTAAAGCATCAGCTAATAAAATTAATAGCTCATAAAATAGCTAGATAACTAATAGTCTACAATCAATAACAAGTAAAATTTACTAATAAATTAGTAACTAAAATAACGGCTAATGAAATTAATAGCTACAGTAAATAATTAATAAGTAGGCACGAACTGAAATCTGGGCTTGGTAAATTGTGGGATGGTTCCAGAACGGGTTCGGTTTCTTGGCTGGTAAATTGCAAAATTATTACTTGGTAGATATCCCGGGGATTTTAGTATTTTCCAGGTGCGGATCTAAAACTTTGGGAGGAAAAGTTCTTTGCTTTTGAGTGGGTCCAATACGTGTTAATTGATCGCGGGGGCCTGTTACGTATTAAGCGCTGGCTTAATTGATAGGAAGATTTAATTACAGCGTAAAACTTCTTTAAAGCAAAAGTCCACTGCACCCTGGGTTTTTAAAACCCCCTTGCCGAAAAATCCTGCAAGGCGAGAGAGGATATTATAGGGGGGCTTGCTGTACGTCTATCCAAAAATAGAACCCCTCGTCTCTTTGCTAAATATAATCCGACCACAACACTACCTCCTCTATGATGCTCACTTTTGTGTGTCGTACTTAACCCCCATTCTACTGTATTTTCATGGTGCAGCTGTATGCACAAAAAAAAACCACCCACACCAACCCCCCACCATCTTTGTCAGCCAGATAACAAGAACAATGCTCAAGTTCAAAAAAACAATGGCGCTCTGGGCCGTAAAAATATGGCGCCCACATTCAACATGCGCATTTCGCAGGCCAGATAGTGCGTGCTGCCAATATTATTTTACATATGTCATGAGTATGGGGTAAAGTCAGTTCAAGGTTGAGGAGCTGTTTATTTCCGGTTACGTGCTGGACTAACGGGGAGTTACCGTGTGGATGTGCGGCCCGAAATGTTTTTAATAAACTGACCGTAAATTGTCTGCACAAATGATTCACTATATAAACAACATAAATATGCAATTAAATAATGTGGCCAGTGGTTATCCGGCTAAACTGCAGCAAAACTATTAACTGGCAGTAAATATGATTGCACCGCAACCGTATATTTTTGGCGGGATTCTTAAAATTGTCCGGATAAATTCATTTTCAAAAAATTTAGCAGCGCACAAATTATCCCAAATATTATCCAAAATCTGTATAACAACTGCACAGCAATTTTAAAATTTTACAACAAATCATTCCGTTAAAATATCAGGAACAATCAGGCGCTCATTTCGCCCGTATTTGCGAACACCGGTTGCATAATTACGGCCACAGCATTGCACCGAATATTTTTTTTTCAATAATATATTAATCAAAATGTAACTAATTCGCTCTATGTTTACTCCACCCGTATAAACCATCAAACCAACAATAAATCGCACGTGGCAAAATTNCCCCCCCCCCCCCCCACCAAATATCACCACACTAACAAATCAACAAACCGCCCATATAAAATATTAAACCCCATCCAATCGCTATATAATATTATAAATTACTCTCCCGGATTAAATTTTGCGGTCATTGTCACACACTCTCTCTCTCAAACCAAATAATTAAACACATCACTAGTAAAAGGGTCAGCCCCTCGTTTTCCCGCTTTTGCACTACACACACCATTCATGAAATGCTTCCCCGCAAACCCTCCGGATTTTCCGGAGCCAGCGTGGCTTCAGCATCGAACCGTAGTAAAACGTAGGTGGCAGCAGACTGGAGGAGGGGGTAGGCGGAGGAGAGGAGGGGGTCGAAAACGGCCGGAAAACCGGGCGGAAACCTGTTGGTCGCCTACACACGGGTTTTAAGGCCCTGTGTACCCCCTCCCATCTTTAAAAAGAAAAAAAGTATGTAAAGTATTGCAGGTATGTACCCCACTGTCTGGAACACCCACCGAAAAAAAAAACCGCACTCACAGTCACTTCCAAAAAAAAAAAAAATAGGATGGCCCCGGGGCCGCCCCGGGTACCACAGGGATGACCCAAATATGGGGTACTCACCGTGATGCGGAAAAAAGTAGAGTGGGCGTAGTTTTGGTGGTAGTTTTGATGAAAATTAGGACGGTATTTGGTCCGTAAATATGAAGAGTAAGTCCGCCTTTGGTATGCCAAGAATGGCACAAAGAATCCAGACAACGCAAGGGTCCACTGCGCATCACAATCCACGCAGGCTCTGACGTCACTTCGAAAAAAAGCTGCCTCCCCTACCCCCCCCATCCCCCCTACGGTCACGTTCACAAAACCCCGCCCCCCCAAACTCCTTTCTGGCTTCCAACGTTGCCATATCTCACTGTGGTTGTACATAGCATAGCGGCTACCACAGTGCAAGTTACGCTAACTGTGCTGATGGCCGCCCAATGCCTACATTCATTTTTGGTGGGACGCAAACTAATGTAGTTCCAACGCTACTGTTAGCCTCCTTTGATCGTACGGCTGTGATATGACTTTGTAGCCTATGAGGTCGCTGCTATAATAAGCAACGATGGTTCAGCCACCAGTTGCGGCGCTTGACCGTTGCGTACATTTTTGGCAACACCGCTCCCGCCTTGACGGGATCCAAACCAATCGCACACCTGCGCACAAGTGATACCAACATAAACCACGTCACTTTTGCTTCCCCCTCACAGCCACACCAACCCCTCAACATGACAAAAACCCCTTCCATACTTTTACTACCGCTATCACTGACCCATTCTTTTATAAATAAATAAACCGCCCACACTTTTTGAGGGGACTTTACTACGTCATTTTTTTTCTGTACTCGTGTTGGAGTGGGGGGAAAAAAATAAGGAGGAAACCTGTATGGGGGGGTGGGAAGAGCCATTTTTAAATAGAGCGATATCCTGGCCAGATTTATTCCTGTTTTGGGAGCTGGATCCTATTTTTAAAGGGGAGGAGTGGGGGAAAACTTGGCTGTTGTTGCTGGCAGGCTCAACAACCCTGGAAAGAAGAAAATTATCGGTGGGGATGATTATCGTAATCTGATTGCACCATCAGCAACACATGTAATTAAAAAGGATTATGTTGTTGTCAATTATTTATTTTTTTCGTTTGAAAATTTGTTGGGAGAGGTGTTTATAGAGTTGCCTGCGCCATCTATGAACGGTGGGATGAACTAATGTTTACGTGCTAATTGGATGGTAATATACGGTTGCATGCCTGTGAATTTTTCCCTGTTCCTGGTATAAAAAACTAATAATAATTGCGGATTTGCATATTTTTAAGTGGTAATTGCGCGCACACATTGTGGCGTGCAGATATGTTGCTTATTATGGCAGGTCAGTTCACTTAACTAGGAGCTGGCAAAATAACACAGTGCTACAGTATTCCCACACCTTCTAATTTGAAAAAAATGTATGTAAACTAAATTTTTTATTAAAGTTATATCGCTTCATTGTTATAACTTATGATTATGGTACTCAAGTAATTTTTTATCGATGTCAGTGTATGTTAAAATTAAGCTGTACCATATGTACAAATGTACCGGTATGGTATGAAATTTAGCTGTTAAAAATATATATTACTGTATAATTGTAAGGTTTGGTATTATATCTACAGTTTCACATACTGCCAGGGGGAATACTGCAATTGCTCAAAATTATTGCTTCCAAGCAAAATTCAATCGTCTAGAGTCTTTTTGAATGATCCGGGCATATACTTGGCTCGTCATAACATTTGTTAACAAATGGAAACTTGACCTCAATTTCTCAAGTGACAACTCGAGAACGAAGCCAATTGAACTGGCAGATTCATGTGACAAACGAGGTCCGCCTGTTAGAGAGAAAACATATACCGTATCATTATTTCCAATGAGCAATTTATTCCATACCATGATCACATTTCAGGTGGGTTAGGAAACAGACATCAATTTTCTTTTTTAACGAGTCGTACAAATTTTCCACATTCGGAATATAAAAATATACAAAAAAATTGTTTATCACGTTATGGCATAAAATTACTGGTAGGTAAGCACAAGTAAGCAGCTCCGTGTGAAACAACTGCGGACAAACATTTTTCAACGACATATATTCTCAAATCCCTGGCTGTGTAAAAGGCACTGTTTTAATATACCGGACCACATTCAGTGTGTTGGGTTGGATCTGCCACTTGAGCAACTATTTTGAAAGCGTGCCAACCAAAACTAAAAGTCTAACCTTAAGGTGCATTTACACTATGAGGTCGTCTCAATTCTAAAATGAAACACTTTGAGATGGCCTTTTAGTCGTATCCTTCTCGCGAGTGCCAGGGCAATGAGCTCCTCCCAGAAGGTCAGTACACACTGTTTACGGCCATTACAGGGCCACTGCCTGCACCATCTCTATGTAGTCTTCAAATTGTTCAAGACATTGTCAGAATTGCACAAAGATGAACCAGCTTGTAGTGTAAACGCATCTCAACCAGGTAGTAGGTACCCTTACATACTGTAAATGCACCTTTCATGATCATTTTTTCCCCTCCTCCATTCAGAAATCATTTGCACTTCCAACTCACAGTGCTGTGCTGACTAGACCCCTCTTCCTAAGAAAAGCCATTTAAAAGACACCTCATAAAACTTAACTGGCATACAAAATATCACCCTGAGAAATGGGTCAGTCTTCATGTCTGTTCAATTTAGAAACGTGGTTGTTCTCGTAAGCCTGGAAGATGTTGCCGACGGACACCTTTTCTTGCGGAAAGTCAAGAGCAAGGGTGTAATGGAAGCCCATGTTGGCTACGGCCACCACATATTCTGACAAGGCAAACCAGCTGAAAGCTGAAAAATGATACGTAGATGTTAGATGTGACAGTCATGATCACAATTTAACAATCCGAAATGATTATCCTCACCAAATGTTGTACAATATACCCGGTGCAGCCTGTAAAAGTATATCATAACTCCAACTCCAAGAAGGACGATTGTTAAGCACCACTTCTTAATCCTGAATGATAGCTCTTCACGCCTGCTTCTGATGGGCTTGGCCAGTGAAAAGACGTACATTGATATCATCATGTACAGGAGGGATGAAGTCAGGTAAGTAATGAACATCTTCTCATGAATGGCTGAAAAGTAATTTAGCATTACTTTTCACAATCCAAACAAAAAGTAACTGCACTGGACGTAACGAATATGGGCTGAGTCAGAAGCTTCAACAAATTCAATGTAAAACCAGTCATTTTTCTTCTCCTCCACTACGTGTACGGTCGAGTATGTCAAGACTGTGAAGTCCATCACTGCATACTCACATTAGATCGGAGGCATCACTGGTCTAGTCAACTTGCTAGAACTCCTGACCTAGTTCACTTCATCATACAGTTTGCTACAATGCATAAACAATTAAAATATCAGCAGAACACGGTAACCAGATTGTCATGTTAAATAACTCTATCAGCCCTTGATGTGCAAAAGGTGACGACAATTGTCAAATTAATGTTTCTTAAATATACAGCACATCAAGTGAAATCTGCCACGAAGAGGTTGAACGTACACAACTGCCTCAATCACAAAATATCCAAGAATAACATATCTGACCACAAATTGCACATTGAAATCTTTCCACGCTGCAAACCCATTTGCTGCGACTTCCCATGTGCTGGGAAAATGTGCAATCTATAAATCATTTTACACTTCCTGAACTGAGTTGACGCAATGCTGCACAACTGTAGATGGTAGTGACATAAATCATTCCGCTTGATTGCACAATTTTGATGCTATCATTATTGAAATCACAAAATGAGGCAAACCAACTAGTGAAATATGCACAATGGCAGTGCAGTGTTCCACTTAATCAGTTATGAATTTGCACAAATGGGGGAGAAAATACAATATTTTCTCGGCTACTACTACCAGCCAAGGTCAAAGCCTTGAATGCTGCCTGTGCTAGTTGCTTCATTACTTGTTCCCATACCACAAGGGAACCGTATAAATTTCCTTTAGCATTTGACTCAACCAAGTCATGTAAGCAAGTGCCAGGATATAGGGGTCACACCAGTTGGTGCAAATTTTTCAAGTGCCCTTCATGTGTCATTGCAACCCTGAAAAGGGTCTACCTTTCGCTTTCTTACGTACAAATAACAAATTATGTTTTTTCTCACTCTGAGGATCTATACAAATTTAACGCAAGAGTTTTCGCTTGGAGTCTTTCTCAAGTTCAAGAAGGTTCCGCCTCGTCATCTGATTCATACTATCATCCAAGATAATGCCTTCAATTACTCGATAAAGTCCAACTAATGTAAATACTCTGTTTGAACAGTATACTCACGATAGTTATCACGGTTTGATATGTATGACACTCCAGTGAATGCGACTATTTCAATGAGACTGGTCCAGTAGCATGCCAGGTTCATGACAGCATATGCAGACTTCCTCTCCGCAGGAACATTGCGTTCATGAGACTTGTAGAAACGATAGTATACTGGCGGCAGGAGTAAGCGAGGGCCAAGGTGAAACGCAACCAGCAAACGCCAGAAGTAACATTGCGGCGCAATTCCTATAATAGCGCTGATTGACGGGATTAAGTTGTACACCTGCAATAAATTCAGAGATTAAACTACTGTTACAGCATCTTATAGTATCTAATCAGGCATGTGTACTCTTACTATCAGACTTTAAGGCAAAAAAAAAACGTGCTTGCACATTCTACGTCTCTAAAAACACATCCCGTGACTTTTTTACCTATACTTCTAGTGCCTGTAGTAACCCCACGGTTATATACTACGATGAAGAAATCCTCTTAGTGCTTATCATTGATGAAGGCTGTTGTTTTTTGTGTCCGTCCTGTACTGATAGGTCACAGACCTAAGCTACTGACGTGAAACAACGCAGCATGCACAAAGCAGTTGACAGCATGCACCATAAGCTCTTTGGCATGCACCATAAAAATAACAATACCCGCATGTAAATGACCCTTATCATCATGCAACCATCCTTTTTCTACCACATAATACTGCATTTGATGGCATATAAGACGCACTTTCCCCCCCAAAAAATGACAAAAAATCGCCTGGAGTCTTATAATTATGCGAAAATACACTAGCTTTTTTTCTGGTCTTATGTCCTGCCAAATACGGTAATAACCTACCCAAATCTGATATTGTTATTTTTATGGGTTGTACATGCTGCTTTGTTTTATGTTGGTACAGCTCGTATTTGCGGTTAATTTCCTTTCATCGTCTCTTATGTCGACATGTTTCATTGGAGCATACTAACCCGACATGACGTCTCCATAATCTGTTCATTCTGGAAGGCACATGCGGTGGTGAAGCAAACGAAGAGGCCAGTCAGTGGCAACGATATGGAGAACGTGCAGAGTCGCTTGTACGAGCTGATGAAAAAGGCCTGCTGCTGGTCTCCCACTACAACGGTACGGTGCGTCTTGATATGCCCGTTGGAGACCCCATTGCAGTGCTGCATGTCCCCCGACATCTCTCCTCTAATTACGCCGCACTTTTGAACTGAAATAATTCCCACACACAAATTTCACAACCATTGGGCAAACCCTCTCTCTATTCATGCATATCTGGACGGAAATTCCCGCCAATCATCACCCTTTTCCTGTCTCCTCCTACTTTTCATTTTCATATAAAACTATACATGTGGCTATTACCCAGAGAGGTTATTCACACACACACACACTTACGCTGCCACAGGGTGCGTCCACCTGTCGCTCAGAAAAGCGGCCATACCTCTCTCTAGAGTTGGTTGGGTTCCCCGCTGGCAAAGTGGTGGCGCCACATTATTTGCACACTTGCACACGTGCGTCATACACACATGTGGTGCGCAAACCAGATGTGTGGGAGGATTTATGAAATAACGTACACAAGGATCTGTTTACATGGTACTGGACTCGGTCCGGACCAGGTCCACTTTCGGCACACCCTGTGTATTGGTTGCGCGAATTTACTTATTCGCTCAAGTCATATTAGTTATTAAATGCTGGCCTTTAATATCTATGACTCTAGTTGCTGTATATTCCAAGCGTCGCGACCAGTTCTCTAGACACCAGATAAACAGAAGAGTTTCAAAAAAAAAATTAATTTGAAAAAATGGACTGATTATTAGGCTGGTGACATCTAAAAATAACAGTTCATATCATCCGACATCCCGATAGGACATGAGATCAGCACAAAATGTTGGACTTGAACTTCTGACAGTCGTAGATAACTTGGTGTTTATGCTATATAATAACTTGAATTAATGCCGTAGCGATTTGTTGTTTTCTCGTTTATTTTTTGCTGAACCTGTTTGTACACACTGTATGTGTCACATATTGTTTTGCACCAAAGTGGTCGAGATGGTAACCCCCATATTATATTTTCTTGCAGTTTCGTAATCAAATCCGGAGCTCAGCCTTCAGTCTGAACGGTTTTGGAGCCAATCCGATTCCTCCCAAGGATCGGACATCAGGCGGGTTTTCACCTGGAGGCACATCAAGTGTGAACTTCTGAAGCACACCAGTGAAGAACAAGAACGTGGTTCCACGAGCAAATGTTTCACCAACACAGACTCTCTTCCCTGCCAAAATTTAAAAATGGCACTTTTGATAAATATACGTGTTACTAACAAGAAAAATATATTGGGTCATAAATATTGAACTCACCTATTCCAAACGGCATCAACCAATCATCCTTCTGAACCTTTCCATCTTTGAAAAACCTCTCTGGCCTGAATTTCTCAGGATCCTTCCAGTGCTTTTGGTCCATGTGAACCGAATGCAAGTTGACCATTAGGAACGTCTTCTCCGGCAATGTGTAGCCAAGCAACTGCGTCTCATCTGTGGTACAATGTGGCACAGCAATGGGTACCACCATGGCCAACCTGAGCAGCTCCATAAGAGTGGCTTCTGTGTAAGGAAGATTCACCCTGTCTTTCAGGGACGGCAATCTTGATCTTCCTACCACTTGGTCCAGCTCCTCTTGCACTTTGCTTTGAACAGTCGGATGAAGAACCATGTATAAGAGACTGAAGCCCAGGAAGTTGGTGGATGTTTCAGTTCCAGCCATGAACATGTCGACACATAGTGCAATCAGCTGGTTCTCTGTAAATCGCGTATAGTTGAAGGTCTTCTTAAGTGATATTAATATCATGTTGTAATTACCATTGAATGTAGAAAATCCGTCTTTGCTTCTCATCTCTCTCAAAAAAGTGTCCATAAAATCTCGCATGTCGTTATCATCGTACGTGTCCTTGTGGTGATCAATCTTGTTCTGGATAAACTCTTGCAGGGCTAGCTGCCTCCTCCTTTCTTTTTCATACCCAGTCATGTGTCCGAACAATTTCTTAAGCACAGGAAAAGCAGCCCAGAATCCTCCAGTTGGACTTCCACTTCGGAATATCTCCTTCACAACCCTCCTCAACCTCTTGACCCCTTCGTCTCCATACGGAAATTTCTCTCCAGCCATCATGGCCCACAGGACATTGACCACTGACACTCCAAACAGGTCATCCACTTCGATCAATCCATTCCTTCTTCCTTCCAGGTCATCCAGCAGGTCAGACACCTCTGCATGTATGGCCTCCTCCATCTGACCTCGTCCAAATCCAAAGTCTCGGAGATGCCACAGCATGAATCGCCGTTGTTCTCTCCAGAACTCTCCGTCTGTGAAGAGAATCCCTAGCCTTTCGTCGAATGTGTTGACCTTTCTCATCGCTGGTCTTCCAAGGCAGGTATCGTTTGTCAGGCACTCTTTGGCAGCCTCATATCCGTTTATCAGCACTGTTGGTACGGACCCGAGGTACACACCCACAACTGGTCCATACCGGTGTCTCAGATCACACATAATTTCATGCAAATGTTGGTCAGGCTTGTGCATGAATGGCGAGTAACCAAGCAGTGGAAGTCCTCTCGGTCCTGTCAGGTCAAAAAGTAATGTAGGCCTACTGATGTTGACAAAAAATAAAGGCAAAATGTTACCTGGAGGGAAGTTTTTATGCCGTTCGGTTATTTTGAGCAGTATAAAAATCACGCATATGGACAATAAAATCCAGATCATTCTTGCAGCTAAATATGTTGATTTAACAGTTGAATTGCTGAAAATAATTAAATACTGTAAAGTAGCTAATGGTTGCAAGCACAGTTCTGTAAGGTATTATCACACGTACCAAGCAACACTGTAAATATATAGCTCACCCACACAATATCACTTTCCATAATGTGGGAGTAACTAGGATATGTTGGGTACGTTGGCCAGAATTGAGTTCAAGAATGATTACATGTGCTGGTGCTCTATAGGACTGGCATCACTAAAACTAATGAGCTTATCAGTACCGTATGTCACCTTGACAATATAGCTTACACGCCTCGCTTCGGATTTTAGTAATCTAAACAGCAGCGAAAAAATTATGCCTTATCTTGTTCGGATCAATTGCGTTGGCATGACTCATTTATAGTATTACACGTAATAGTAACATGCCAATGTAGGCATGAAAAGCTTATAAGTATTTCTTAAAAACAATTGCATAATAATTATTTTATTCCATATAGCAGAAAAGAATTCAAAAGCAATAGTTAGTTCTAACATGCAGAAGAATCATTTCCCATTGACCTGTACAGAATTAGTCAGTTATTCGTGGAGTACAGTCCACTCATTATTGACAGCCAGTCCAATATATTAGGCATTCCCGGAACACCTAAAGAACAAAGTTCATTCTCTTGATGTATATTATTTACTAGCTCTGCGGAGTCAAAACTCTCTTACTACGTCACAAAGGTAGTGTAGGACAAAAAGAGCCCCTAAATGTTTAATGTGATTTGGGCCATGGGAATACAGGCTAATGAATGAGGAAGAGTCCATTGCTATTTGGGCTGCTTGCATGTGGCTACTTGGTAACCTGTTGTACGGCGGGACAGACTCATTAGTTCAGTCTCATCACTTTTTGCGGGTCTCACATCGTCATGTACGCAGGATACAGTAGTTCAACTAATTCAGTGTCACGAGACGAAACTGGCGACAGAATTTTTTGGAAATCAAAGAAGCAGCTTTCTCTGAAATGGGCATTCAAGCCTATCTACGTCTTAGCCACAATTGGAGGAATGCTGCCACTATCTGACAGTTGGCCATCGAGTGCTGCTGCTGTCCAGAAGTCTCTGAAGTGGTACCATCAGAGGACGCCAGCTATTATTAACGGACTAGTGCTGATTGCGTGTTACATAGTGACCTCAGTGTATATTCCCCTGCAGTGGGACAGTCTTCGGTCCTCTCCAAACACCGAGATTTGGAGCGATGGTGTCTTGTATGGTGCTGAATTGCTGTGTCCTGTGATCACCTTTGTGCTGATTCAGACAAAGTGCTCTGACATCATCAAGCTCCTCAACAGGTTTTGCATGATTGATTCCGAATATTTCCCAGGACTGACCAATCGAAAGCTTCGACTGCAGGCATACTTTTTAATGATGGGTGCGTTGATTCTCTCCGGAATTACATTTGCATCCTGGCTGGCATCCTCCTTAGAAGAGGGCTATTGGACAATCGGAGACGTGACTTTGATATTTATGATTACTCACAACATGTTCATTATTAATCTGCCAGTCCTGCAGCCCTGCAGGTCATTCTGCTTGCATTGGCGATTAAAGAAAGGTTTAAAGCTGTTAACTCAGCCATATGTTCGGCAGCAATTGACATGACATCCAGGCAAAAGACAATAATACATAACGATGGACTTGATGTCCCATGTAAAGCTTTTGTGATGTTGTACAAATTGGTAGGTGATGTTCAGGAGGCTTATGGGTTTGTCTTGGCAGTGCGATATTTCTCTTTTGTATCTGACATTATTGCTACACTGTTTCACTTTGGCTTAATGGCCAGTGGTGCCAGCGACCTTGCCTGGAGTTTTGTTGACATTTGTACCAGCACAGTAACTCTCCTTTTTCTGACAATTTCACTGGGAGGTATACCAAAAGAGGTTAGTTTTTTTTTAAAGTTGACTGAACACAACTAATTTTATACTCTTGTTTTATGCTTTACCAAGGCTACCAGGTCTCTTGGTGATCTGCTGGATATTCGTATTTCTACCCCTGATCGTACGAGTGCTATCCACAGCAACCTGGTAATAACCACTACCCATTTAAGGTGCTGTTATATTGCAATTAAAATATTTAACACTACAGGTGACTACGGTTATTCAAATAATGATGGGCCCTTCCATCCAGATATCAGCATCGCACTTCTTTCCCATTAATTATGGACTTATTACTTCGGTAAGTTACATCAGTTCATCTCTTCCTGAATTTTTCACTATAGAACTGTAATGAGAATGTCAGTAGAATTTAAATATTGAAAGTAATATTTTTTCAGATTTTTGGGATCACTACCACGTATTTCATAATACTTGCTCAGTTCAGAGATTCTGAACAAGAAACGGAGCAAAGTTACTTGTTCAATAATACCACGACGTTGGAGCACTAAATACTGCATTGCACATGCCTGCATTAACATGTGTATTGTACTTCTTACTAGCAGTCTGTTTAGCCGTACCAAAACACGGAACATATACATCAGGTACCGCACACCACTTTATTACAATCAATATGGCATGAACCATATGTTGTTCAAGATGTAAGCAAGTTTTTGTAATAGAAAAATTGCAAGTCCATTGGGAAATCGTTTTAATGCATTGTCACTCACGAAAATACAAAGTAATCAGTCAAGCAACAGCCAACAAACATTGACACCAGCACAAATTCGGTAACGTGTGACAGCGACAGTCATGGAGAATTTTCACAGGACACCTTCCAGTACTTGCTGGGAACCGAGTAAGAAACAGTTCGATTTAAAGTCGGCATTGAAGCCCGTCCTAATGTTGACAACTGTTGGAGGAATGATGCATTTTCCCAGTACTAATAGTAGGATCCAAAAATCACGGCTGTGGTGGTACCAGAGGACTCCTGCTGTTATTAACGGACTAGTGATGGTCACATATTACATAGTAACATTCTGGAATATACCCAGAGTGTGGAACAAGTTGCAGATTGCAAACGCGACTCTTATCTGGAGCGATGGCGTCTTGTACTGTGCCGAACTGATTTTACCTCTAATTACATTTGTGCTAGTGCAGAATAAGTGCGGTCACATTCTCAGACTCATTGAGAAGTTTTGCATAATTGACTCCAAGTATTTTCCCAACTTGACCAATCGCAAGACGCGTCTACAGGCCTATCTGTTAGTCTTGTGCACATTTCTTCTCTCTGGAATAGCATTGGCTTCCTGGTCGGTAACGGTTTTAATGGAAGAAGGCGTGAAGACAGGAGACTTTACATTGACTCTGATAATTACTCACAGCTCGTTCTTTTTAAATATACCCATCATGCAGGTCATATTAGTCGCTCTGGCCATTAAAAAGCGCTTCAAAGTTGTTAACGCCGCGATATATTCAGCAGCAATCAAAATGGGATCCAGGACAATAACAATGACACACAACAATGAACTGGAAGTTCCATGTGCAGCTTTTGTGACGCTATACAAACTAGTACAAGAAGTTGAAGAGGTTTACGGTACCATTTTGGCAGTAAGATACGTTGCTTTCATCTCAGATATCATTGCAACGCTTTATTACTTCGCTTTCATTGCCAGTGATACCACCTACCGAGCCACCTACCTTCTTTTAACTTTCATCGACATATGTACGAACATAATAACTCTACTTCTTCTCACCATTTCTCTGGGAGGCATACCTATAGAGGTTAGTAGAATAATAACGTGATATTTAGAGTCGACTATATTATAATAATTATAATAGGTACATTAACATATTATGTCTTTTTAAAGGCCACGAAGTCTCTCAGTGATCTGCTACACGTTCGCGTTTCTACTTCTGATCGCACGAGTGCTATCCACTGCAATCAGGTAATAACTGCAGGTGCAAGACACATTTGCGATATTGTTGCCGTGTATGTTGCGTTAATGGCTGTGATATTGCAGGTTACTACAGTTATTCAAATTATGATGGGGTCTCCTATACAGATATCAGCATCGCACTTCTTTTCAATCAATTACGGACTAATTACTTCGGTGAGCCATGGTATCCACACATAAGCTTTGATTATATTATGCACGAACAAAGTGGCGAGTATCACTAACATGTTGCAATATTGATTTTGCAGATCTTGGGCATTATTACAACGTATTTCATAATACTTGCTCAATTCAGAGGAGCTGAACAAGTTACATAGGACAACATCTTGATAATACCATGATGTTGGAACACTAACTGCCATACACATGCATGAATATTTTAACTGGAAAAGTAAGCGCAAACAGATGCTCCAGCAAGTTCATTACAGGAATTACATATGCCTATTATTATGAAAAGACTTTCAGGGACTGCTTGCAACAATATTTCTTTACTAGCCAGTTTATCTTCAACTTTAGTCGCTGTTTCATTAATACAAGTTAGTGGCAGTCCGTTTAGTTCCAAAACACGCAACATTGCATAATGTACCGCACACCACTTTATTACATCAATACGGCCTGAACCGTATGTTACAAGAGCAGTCCCACGAGGTAATTCATCATCAACATCATTCATCGTGACACACCGGTATAGCCTACTGTTGCAAGAAGTCGTAAAGAGACCAATTCATTAGAATAAATTATTAATGAAACGTGACTCCCGGGAAGAAAAAGTAATGATTAAAGAAGCACCCAATGAGTAACATTTGAATGCATGTGTAATATCACAAGAGACCACACCTCCATTCGCTCTGAAGCACCTTGAGGAGTCATCACCTTTGTAGATCATACTACAACAACAGTAATTCGGTGACCTGTGATCATGATGGAAGGCGTCCAGAAGACCCCTTCCAGTACATGCTGGAAACCGAATAAGAAACAGTTCACTTTAAAGTCAGCGTTGCAGCCTGTATTGGTGTTGACAACTGTTGGAGGAATGATGCCACTGTCAAATTCTACTGGCGCGAACCAGAAACCACGGTTGTGGTGGTACCACAGGACTCCTGCTCTTTTTAACGGACTAGTGCTGACCACATATTACATAATATCATGCGTGAACATACCAAGACAATGGGATGAGCTTCGGATTAATAACGCGTCGCAAATCTGGAGCGATGCTGTCTTGTACTGTGCCGAACTGCTTTGTCCTCTAATTACATTTGTGCTAGTTCAGAAAAAGTGCGGTCAAATCTTCAGACTCATTGATAAGTTTTGCACGATTGACTCCAAGTATTTTCCCAAACTGACCAATAGCAAGACACGCATACATGCCTATTTGTTGGTGCTGTGCGCATTTTGTCTCTCAGGAGCAGTATTTACTTCATGGATGGCATCGACAATCACGGAAGAAGGCGTGAAGATTGGAGATGTAACGTTGATTCTGATGGTTTCTCACAGCATGTTCATTTTAAATTTACCTGTCACGCAGGTCATACTGCTTGCTCTGGCCATTCAGGAACGCTTTAGAGTTGTCAACGCAGCAATATATTCAGCAGCAATCAAAATGGGACCCAGGAAGGTGACAATTACACACAACAATGCACTTGATGTGCCATGTGTGGCTTTTGTGACTCTGTACAAACTAGTAGGAGAAGTTGAATCGGTGTACGGAATTATTTTGACAGTACGATACGTTGCTTTCATCTCAGATATTATTGCAACACTTTACCACTTTGCTTTCGAGGCCAGTGGTACCAGTGACATTCTTTCAAGTATCATTGACGTGTGTACGAACATAGTTACTTTAATTTTTCTCACAGTTTCCCTGGGTGGCATACCAAGAGAGGTCAGTATAGAGTGATACTATTTTGAATGATATTTACTTGGTAATATAATATAGTCGAATGTACATTATTTTGAACAAAACAGTTTCATGCTCCATGTGTCTTTTGAAGGCCACAAGGAATCTTGGTGATCTGCTGGAAATTCGTGTGTCTACTCCTGATCGTACGAATGCTATCCACAGCAAACAGGTCATAACCGTTCCCTAACTGCAGGTGTAAAATATTAATATTACAGCAAATGGCTATTATATTTCAGATGACAACAGTGATTAAAATTATGATGGGTTCTCCAATACAGATATCAGCATCGCACTTCTTTTCAATTAATTTTGGACTAATTACATCGGTGAGCCATTTATCAGCACATACGAGTATATGCATTGATATTTACTAACAAGAAGTATCCTATCAGCAATCACATATTGGCGGTAACATAATTATTCCAACTTTTACTTTTTGCAGATCTTGGGCACCATTACCACGTATTTCATTATATTGGCACAGTTCAGAGGATCCGAACAAGATGCAGGGAAAAAAACCATAGAAATATCACAAAGTTGAAAGTGTAAATATTGTATTATGATCTGTACATATTATTATATGGCATAAATGTCTTACACAGTGGAAGCAGAGTTGTGTAATCCAGGCCATTTCTGAAGCTACGGTTGCAATAAAGTGCTACTTTTTTCTTGCCCAAAAACGAATAGGCCTATGTGATCCATTTTTTTCGTTGACCAACAAATGGCAGTTAATCAATTTGCAATTATAATTGAAACAATACGTAATGTAGTACTGTTCACTACCACTCCACTATATCATAAAGCAGTTGCAGCAATATTCACTTCGCATGTAGTGACTGTCACAAACCAAAATTGATAGCATTGTTTCATTACATTAAGAGCCCAGCAGAATAAATTGATGTTGCAAGAAGACGCTAAGATAATAATGAGATATCATATATCGCAATTTTCCTCAATTTATTCACAGCAGGTTGCAACCTATCACGTAAGTACAGTACTTACCTGTAATGCTACATCATAAATTGATCAGTCATGATGTGCATCTCATAAAGACTCAGTTCTTACGATGGTTACAAAACCATACATCTTGACACGTCAGAGTGATTTATGGTATGCCTACAGCAACATGTCAAGGAAGCCCTATTGATGTCCAGCGTAGAATCTGTGGTTCCGGTATCGGCTTTTTTACGTACAAAGTGTTACATATTGCCTTGCATGCAAACTTCTAATTATAAACTAGGTCATAAAATTCCAAAGTAGCCGCATGCGATTCGAATTATTGCATTGCGCAAGTAAAATCAATGGATTTAAACATTATCACTACATCGCTTCTGCCACAAATTACCCGCGTATTTACGACAATAATTATAATCTAAATGCAATGATCTATTGCATCGTCATGCATAATCGAAAGACCTTTCCGGTAGCGTGGAATTAGATAGTGAATATAAACAATAAAGACTTCTCAATATTGTGACATTTTGGGGCAAGTAATGCGAAATCGATGCGAGTGCTAGAAGTTGTGTGGCTACTTTCCTTCCAATAGATCCATTGAATAAGGGCCCCGACCTTACACATTACAGGATTGCCTTCGCAGGATGCGTCGCCGTCGCAGCATGGCATGTCATTTCTGTCGACTACAGTACGTACAGTAACATCTAAGTGTCACTAAACTCTTCACTGCGCAAAAGAATTCCTATAATTTCAACTACTCTAGCTCATGTCAGTGGAAAGGTAGTAAGCGCTACTTTCACTTGTGATTGTTGCTTCTTATTTTTGTAATCTATATTTGGGGGACAAACAATCATCCTTCACCATATAGCCACAGTTATTGCGTCTTGGATTCTTCCCACTCAATTAACTTATTCACTTATTAACCCCACCTTATTGAACTGAGCAACTTGGGTGGTACTTGTCACTTGGGCCCATTTTTGTCACGCCACAAGTATAGCCGTGGACTATTCTCTACTACTTTTCGTCACGCTTCAATTAGACACTGCGCCATTACGTTTAATTTGTGATAAAATTCTAACGGCACAGTAGGCTGAAAGGTCACCCAAATACGCACAAAACAGTTCATTTCATCAGGTAAAAATGTAGCTGTCGCATGCTTCAAGAGAGACTCCTTGGGGATGCGAATAAGCAACCCAACCATGACATGCTGTGACTGAATCGATGACAGGCCCCGCCTTATAGTAAGTGTATATAATCCACCGTTTTCAGCATATGCAACCGCAACACTGTCTGCTCAGACAACGGCATGGAAGGTTCCAAGTCCGCGAGGACCGCCTGGAATTCGCAAGATCAGTCAACCCTCAAAGAGGCCTTCCGTCCAATTGTTGCACTGTCAACATTCACAGGAATTCTGCCATTAACTTCGAGTGTGTACAAGTGCTACCAGTACATTCCGACGGTCATAAATGTGGCTGTGCTGATCACTTGTTATGCTGTTTGCTCAGTGGTTGTTCCTGAACAATGGTCGTACCTCATTCATGCTCCTAGGACTACTTTATGGAGCGAAGGTGTCTTGTACTGTGCGGAACTTCTGTGTCCAGTGATTACATACGTGGTAACCCTGAGGAAGTGCACACATATTCGGAATCTTTTAGACCGAATTAGGCTTATAGACAGCCAGTACTTTCCTGAAATTACAAACCAGTCGCTACGAAGAAACGCTTACGTGTTAGTAATTAGTTCTATTGTGCTGTCAAGCATTACTTTTACTTCATGGCTAGCGGCCTCTTACGGCAGACATGGACTTACGATAGGAGATATTTCTTTAATCCTGCTGGTTACGCACAGTAGCTTGATCATAAACCTCCCGGTCGTACAAATAATGTTCTTTGCTCTGGCAATTAAAAAGCGATATGCGGCTATAAATAGAGCAATAGACTCGGCTGCCCGCTCGAGTACAAAGCCCTCGAAAGCAATTCGATCATGTAGTCTAGATGTCACTTGCCAGTCGTTTGTTGAGTTGTATCAAGTGATTGGTGAAGCCGAACATGTTTTTGGAATGCTTTTAGCCATCAGATACGTTGCGTTCATCTCAGACATTATTGCGACCATGTACTATTTTGCTTTTATAGCTTCAAGTGCAGGCGATCTCATATCGAATTTTGTTCACATTAGTACTAACGCTATTACTTTAGTCATGCTGACAATATTCCTGGGAGACATTCCGAAAGAGGTAAGCAACCACACTGACTCTAATTATTTTTGCATTAATCAGTTTTTCTTAATTTTTTTCTAAGGCAACGAAGTGCCTGGGTGTCCTCTTGCAGACACGTTTGTCTGCCCAAAATTCAATTGCAGCAATGTCCAACGAAAAAGTAAGAACATGACTATAGTGCTTCGATTTCACGTATGTTCTATCTGTTACTTTGTAGTACTGTATAATAAATATTATTATCGATTGTCCATCAAGTGAGTTTTGGCCTTACAGGTGAACATTATGATTCAGATGATGATGGGCCCACCGATTCAGATATCGGCGTCACACTTCTTCTCTATTAATTATGGTCTCATCACATCCGTAAGTTATGCCTACCATTTCTTCTGCGTTGTCCATAAAGTGTCCATAATGCTAATTACCCTTTCTCCCTGCAGATTCTGGGCACTATTACTACATATTTCATCATTTTAGCGCAGTTCAGAAGTTCTGATTATGTACCTTTGCCATAACCTCTAATAAGCCATTGTTTGGCTATTATTTTTCAATGACTGAAAAAGTTATAACTGTGTACAGTACAGTACATACGTGCCTGATATTCCGTATTTGTAACTAATTGACCAAATATATTGTTTTATGCTTTAAAATAATGATAAAAAATACAATAGTTTCATTGGGAGCATTATTTACAGCAGTACCACTGTCGTAATATACCCGCTTTGACAACAAACGTGCCCGCTTTACTTTCCAGCAATTTTCATGCATATTGTTTATAATTCGCCTTGCAAGTAGAACGTACAATGCATCGTGCAGAATACATTATATAAATAATTACTGTGACAGTATGCTACTGACCTTGAAGATTATCGTGATCAAAGCGAAATGGAAAGGTCCAATAATCGTGCATCGCGCAATAAAACGACAACCCACAGCAGTACAGACTATATGTCGTGTCACCTGTTACATTATTAATTTATACCTGGCACATGACAAACACTTTTCTTAAAGGAGTTCTCCAAGCTAGCAAATCCATAACCTTCCTAATAACTGGCCAGCTTTATAAAACTCTAACAGTAAGTACGGTATATAGAGACAGCCTAATTGTAAAGTCTATTTCTGGAATTATTGTGACCCATTCATTTTTAGTTTATTTAAAAAAAATATTGGTCAGGATGGAATAATGGAAATCATGAAAAATTGCTGCTACAGCAAATACAAGTAATTAACACCTAATTGGCTCTCTTGGAACCTTACAAAGTTGTCCAAAAAAAAATCTAGATGACGAAGAAATTACGCTTTATTATATCCGCATAGCATTATTGTTGAAAACAAATTAGCCATAGTAGATGGTGTTTGCATCATTGGCATGTAACTTACAATGTTGTATTCGCTGCTAAATATAAAGAACAATAACATACTTAGTGTACATATTCTGCTACTTGACAAACACATACACAAACTGTTCTTTCCGCACTTCCCTGTGTCTCCAGCACCTTTCCAGAAACCACACAAACGTCGAAACTACAGCCCCCAAATGAAGCAACAAGAAAGCAGCATGCAAGTCATTGAAAGTGTACGCCTTCCCTTGAAACAACACCTCTAAATTCTGTCTCAATCCAGTCAGGCCAGCAATTTGGGCCATAAGCTCCTCATCCGCCAACCACTTGTTAATCAAACCCGCTTCGAACATGTACTTCAGCACACTTTGCATGTAAGGTGCGTACACTTCCCCTCTACCAAAAGCAGGCCCCGCATAAAAATTAAAGTACCCTTCAGTCGACAAAGACAACTTACTCTCCCCAATGTAGTTGTCGAACAAATACTTGGCTTTCTTGAAATACACGTTGTCGATAATGCAAGCAAAATTGTGATCCATGGCTTGTTGTAAGCACACTTCGGTGCTGTCCTGCATGACGCTTTTGTTGTAAATAGCTCTGTACACAGGTGTGTCTATGTACTCAACCGATGCTTGGAATGCCACGTACTGGATAAACGGCAAACCCCATTTGAAGTTGGATTGAATCAGTTCCCATATGTCATTAGGAACATCTTCTTTCGGTGGTGAGGTGATGAAAGCTACAAGTTTGGTCTTATACCCACAGCACATGATGATCGAAAAGAGCCAGAAAAACGACAGAAACATGCGGAAACTGGCCACACGCGGTCCTAAAACCGGTTGCTCGATTATAACCCGACCTAAAAACGCCAAGGAGTGCACAAACGAATAGTGTTCATTTCTGCATAAAAATCGCATCAAGAACGCCGACACCAAGTTGGACACCAGAAGAAGCACCCACATGTGCCAAGTGTACGGATACAACAGGATTTTCCAGGTGAAGTACGGTCGTGGTTTGTGAGTCGCGAAAATTGCGTGGATGAAAATCAGCGGATGCGACGCATCCAAATTACGCAACGAATTTTCGGTCGGCATTGCAAACAATGTGAAGTTGATGGCACCACTTAATGTCGCTCCGATTCCTCCAGATGCAGACCAGGATCCATCAGGTAGCTGTTTTTCGGCATCGAAACCATAGTCGTACAGCATCCGGCTTGTGAATGTGGCGTTCAATTTGGACTCCATTTCTAGGGACATACGCTCATAGAAATTTAAAGCCAACGGACCATTCAATCGCTTCTTTTCACGTGCAGATTCTAAGGGTATGAACTGGTAGTAGCCCATTGTTAACCTGCGTTTGTTTAAGTTGCTGGAGGTGTCCGGAAGCGAGTATGTCCATGATTGTGTGTCCTGGACAACACCGATCAGGATGACATGATCATACCCAGAGTCGCAGAAGAAGCAGACACCGTACAACTCCAGCTTCTGATGTGTGGATGAGTATGTGGCCATCATCTTCAGTCTGATTCCGGACAAGGTGGTTTGAAGCATCTCTTCCGGGTTGGAATCCGGGGGCATCCAGAAGAAGAAGGGATCGTGTAAGTTTCGGACATGGATAAATGTGGATAGGTGGACTACTAGTTTAGTGAGTGATGAGGATGATTGAGGTACTAGTATGTTCAGGGCACATGGGAAGTTGATCTGGTTTCGAGAACGGAGAGCGTAAGGCATGGATGTGAAGGAATACATGGCTTGGTTCTTAAGAAGGTGGTTGTCAAACGAGGACATCAGTGTTGTCAAAAATGGTTGGTATTCACGATGAGCAATGGTAACAATTGCGTTTAGTCCATTGTCACGTTCAGACTCTTCGACCAGAACCAGAGCGCATGTTGGATTCTCAGCTAAATACTTCACGACAACAGATGTCATCAATCTAACTTCTTCTGACATATCAATCAAAGTCACATTGACGCTTCTGGTCAAATGCACAAAACTCAGAAGAAACAATACAGACACAGCCATTTTTCCTTGCCTTCATGCACTTGTGCCGAATGTAGTGCATTGCAGACAAGTTTTGTACCGCAGGATTTCCCTTTGTCATTGTCAGACACCATGACTAATGATGCCGGATGTAGAGAGATTAATAATTAACACATTTTTCGACACCTAAAATTAAGTGCATTAGGCCACGAAAATGACACATCAATGGGGACGCACATTTGGCGCGGAAATATTGACAGACACACTTGGCTCGAAATATTTCGCAAAATGTACATTTATTGGCAGTATGTCTGATAATAATAGTTACTTTTTTTACTATATGAATGTATAGGATGTTAATAATAATTATTAGTTAGCATGTACAGTAGCGTACGATACAGTACCATTCAGAAGTTGAGCTTGTTGCCACCAGATGTCACTTCCTTTCAAGTACATTTGTTACTTTTGTTGACATCCGATAGATGTCAGCACAATCGCCCACCCCCTTTGGACATCCCCCCCCATCCCATTTAAAGAAAAAAAAAAAAGACAAAAAAAAATAATCAAAAAAACAAGATGGATCCTTCTCAGCTGTGAAACGTTCTGAACTAATTCGACCTAGTTTTACCCCCCTGCCCCGGTTTCCCCTCCCTTTCCCTCATCTTGTTGTGCCCAGCCCGCCCTGGCACCCACCACCGGGACATGTAACCCCCTGGCCCAGCAGCAGCCCGGACAAATCAAGGTACTGCTGATCATATACCCATTCCATAAAAATGTGCTCAGCCATAATTATTAACATGAAATTTATAGGTCAGCATGCTCCACTTGGCCTGACTTTCTCAGCCAGAACTTTCACCCCGTTTTTCCCTTCATCTTGTGTCAGATGTCGCTGACGATCCAGCAGCTGCTGTCGGATGCCAAGCAGCTGGCCGCCCGGCTCAAGGAGCACGACTCGGCCGCAGACCAGCTTGTCAACCAGGTTCAAGATGTGTACAAGGACGTCGAGGCCATGAAGGAGGTGCGTATGGTGCTCACACACGCTTTCTCAGGTTGTGTCCGTCCAGCCGTTGAGGATGATCTGATTTGAAAGATTTAGCGTTGTTCGGTGTTGCGTGAAAAAAATTAGCCAAGCTGAAAATGGAGTGAACGCAGAAAATAACCAGAATGGTGTGTTAAAAACTGTGCTGAAGGCTTACGTACAGTACAACCCCGATTATCTGACCACAAATTATTATCGGACCATACTGCTCCAGCTATGTATATTTTTCTCAATAAATTCTGTAATGTACTACGCATTTGTTTCGTATTGCCTTAGGTAAATTGTAAGTACAATAGGCCTACAGTAGAGTGTGTAAATGCTTCCCTATTTCTTGTAAAGGTGCGTTTACATGTGAGTGATTTGACGAATGAAGAGGAGCGAAATCTTCGCCTAGGCTACGTAACACAAGTAACCAATATTGTTTGAGGCGAAAATCAATTGTTAATTTCAGCCTCGGCCTTCGCCGGTCAAATCGCTCACATGTAAACACACCGTAATTAACCATAACATTGTACATCATTTCATGTTTGTATTGAAGTTTTCTGTTGTGTTTCCTTTGCTCCTAGGATTATCCTACCTTTTCTATGTTCCGTCCATGCCCTGGTCCTGCAAGTGACGGATAATAATAATAATAATCAGGGTTCTACAGTATTGAAATTTTTTGAATCAAGTCTGAGTCGACATGGCATTGCTTATGTGTACAGGACATTAGACATGGCTATGCTCTGTGCTTACTTTCACTTTTTGCACATTAAAGTAATAACCATTATACACACAAAAAAAGAGGCACAGAAGTGGAACAATGTGCACCTTGAGTTGTGATGTGAAGCCTGATGGCCGTCAAGCGTGTAAATGCACGACTATAGTGAATAATCCGTCATGTACTCTACCAAACACTAGCCTGTTACATTTACTCGGTACATAAACTCATTATGGAAATGGAATTATGTGATGAGCAACTAGAATTTTTGACCTGTTTACTCGACCATGAACCATCAACAATAACGAACTCAGTCTAAGAAATTGTAATTGAAAAGTGCTTTGTGGAACCCCATTTAATCATCATTACCCTAACCTAGTGGCCTGAAAACATGCTTCGGCTCATACGGAAGAATTACATAAGAGTGTTAATTTCTCCACCTTGTGTGCTAATAATTCATTAAATTGATTGCATGTTTGGAGGTGGCTATTTGTGAAAGGTCAAAGGTACACAATGCATAATGGCTCCCATTAGCCGTGATGCCAACTCATCTTACTGGAGTGGCGAAGTACTATTCATTTCAGTTTCAACGCGCTATTAATCTGCAGGTCGTGATACTCTTTGGAGTATGTACTGCCACAATTGTTGTGTGATGAAACTTTTGTTCGTCGGTGTCAGAATTGAGATTGTACGCATTTTCTGTACTAATTTTAAAATTTGTTCCGTTCCAGTACCAAGAAGACATAATGGAACTCAACGAGATGGCCCACCAACGACCGAGAGCCACTTTGGTCGCAGGCATACAGCAGGAAAACAAGCACATCCGCGAGCTACAGCAGGAGAACAAAGAACTACGTACTGCCCTGGAAGAACATCAGAATGCTCTGGAGCTGATCATGTCCAAGTATAGGCAGCAGGTCGTCATGCTGGTCAAGTCCAACGAAGCAGCCAGAAATCTGACCCAAGCAGCTGACTATTCCAAGGTTGGAGTCGTCAAGTCATATTCTGCAGCAGAAACATTTTTTAATAAAGTACACTTTACTGTAAAAACGATGTGATGTTCAGCCTACATGTCACGGCGACTGTGTGTGGCAGGCTCTTATAGTGTAAAAGTGTGTAATGATTGTTTTGGTATTTCAGCTGCTGAGGGAAAGGACAGATAAGGTGTGCGAAATGGCAGCTGTCATGGGAAAGGCGATCGAACTGGACGAAGATGCCAACACGAAAGAGGAGGAGATGCTTACCAGGCTCATCACCGAAAACAGGGTAAGGCGGAACCTACTTATGTCGGAGGTTCAAGTCTCATTGAAAATTGCTTTTTTTTTCAGGGTCTGAGGGAGCTGCTGGAAATCTCCTGCCAGCAAGGTTCACAAAGGCGACCTCTCTTTACCCCAACGATGGAGGACAAGGAGGTTCAAACTGGGTCCAACAACACTAACAATCCCAACAACTGCAACAACATAGCCAACAACATCAACGGCAATTGTGACGAAGCAATTGTTGGGAAGGAATCGTCGTGACACGTGCCGTTGCACGAATTGACTCGGAATATATTCACTTCTTCTCCCAGTTGCCCCGAAAGAAAACTTCCATATTTTGCTACCCTTCAACAGAGAAACATGAGAAACAATGCATTCAGCGCTACTTTTCAGCAGACTTGATAACTTTTAACAAACAGAAGAAAAAACCAAAACTTCCTTTGTTTACCTTGCTAATTTTTAAAAAAATGGAGGCATTTTTGGAAGACAGTAATGGTGATGGAAAAAAAAATATGCCTCAGGGACTGCCCGACTTTTTTTTTTGAAGCAAATAACTCTCCGTCATTCCATTCCTTCCGTTGCTAATTGCACAAAATCAAGTGGGGTTTTTTAACCCCTAGAAAAAAAAAAGTCTGCCCTTTCAAAGTCGACGGAAGCCATTTTTTTATTATTTGTTCCTTCTGGTTCCTTTAGTCACATTCTACCACTTCAAAAAATGGATTCCATTGGCCTTTCGAAATACTCGTTGCCCCCGCCCCTTCCTGACCCTATAAATTTTTTCCCTCCCCCTACTCCTTAAACAACAACAACACAACCAAATGTACATTTAACACATTAGCACCAAGGTATTTATTTGTTGTAATAAAATCTTGCTGTATAGTCAATGTCACTAATGCGATTTTTTTTTTTTTTGCGTCCTGATATGGTGACTAAATAAAACGGTCAGTTTAAAAAAGCAAGATCATCCAGCTGTCAATTTCTATATACATTTTCGCATGTACAGGGTGTTTCAACTTTTTTGTCCGAACAGTTATCGGAAATACTGCACCAAACTGCTACTTTGTAAGCAGTGTATGCCAATTCAACATAAGATTCGCAGGGAATATTCCCCATTCCTCCAACAAACCGGTTGCAAGTCACTGCTTACAAAGTAGCAGCTTATAGTGCAATATTTCCGATAACTTCAGACAAAAAAGTTGAAACACCCTGTACATTTTTGCGAATTGTTGCATTTG
>KZ538208.1:0-51493 GCA_000934665.2 Catajapyx aquilonaris | reverse complement strand
GGGGGGGGGGGGGGGGGCACCTACAAATTATTTTGAAGTAATGCACACTATTGAGTGCCATCGGGTATGACAGTCGACTGCTAGAGGCGGCACCACCACCAGGTAATGTACAGGGTGTTCCAAAAAATAATTTATCCGGTTTTTCTCTCACCTTTTGCCTTTCAATATTAATACTTTTGATACCGCAGCCTAACTTTGGCCTTCACAGCTGCAAAACATATCAAGCCCATTACTTTTTTTTTCTGCACATTTCTGCGCAATGGACCCAGGCCACAATTGCAATAACAAGCCCAGTTTTTTTTGCGACATTGATAAGTTCATTTCCTTCCAACATGTCACTGTACACGTATCCAAAGTTGGCGCCTGTGACGTCACAGCTGAGTTGGAAGTCAATGAGCCAGGTGAAGCTCTGTACTCGTCTGCTAAATTATGTCTAATTAAACCTTGCTAATTACTGCAATAAATCTTCTCTAATTAATACACAAATTTAAAGTACGCATGATTGTAAAAAGAAGTAATTGAAGCCCGCAATTGGCATCAAAATTTGGCGACAAACATTGGCTGCATCTGGCAACCCGTGTATTCGCTCGTCATTTGTTCGCTTTTTTTTCTTTTTTTAGCAATTCGCCCATTGCCACTTTTGCACTAGTCTTTTTGCTTCTTCGTTTGGGTTTGGGTCTCACTCGAAGGAGGACACTCAGGGAGGCTTGGACCAACTGGGGAAGGTCAGGTGAGGACCAGCACAGGGTCATGTAGGGTCAGGTCACCACTGTGTGACACCTCTGGGTCACATTCAGACAATAAGAATGAAACAGGACCGGTTCCAGACCTGGCCCACTTCTAGGTCTTAATAGATAATGACATTCATCGCTGACAGTATGTATCACTTTTCATACAATTATTACAATGCAAATGGTACGACGTAACCGCATCGGGTAATATTCCTGACTTGAACGGATTACATTTTTCTGGCGAAGGTCATGTAGGCGCAGGAAGACATGCATTGTTCAGTGGGTGTCAGGTGTGGGTATTGTCAAGTGGGAGATTTGGCCTTGGTTACGTAAAAAGCAATTGTTGCCTACATACTGTACAATGTTGTAGAAAAAATGTGATGTCGCATGTTGTGCATCCTAACGCTGTTTACACTAGATAAGCCATGATAACCTCATGACTGTCCTTATAAATGTGATTGTTCCGTCTTTTTTGCAGATCTCAAAATGGCACGGGTTCACATCATTCTCCTGTTTGTGGTGTTGGCGTCGGTATTCGCAAAACCGGCTGATGAAGAGAAGAAGGACCGGACCATAGATAATGAACTTAGTGACAAAGACCACTACGAGGAAGACGGTGGCCACAACTCGGATTATGACCACGAAGCCTTTTTGGGCGATGAGGCTAAATCGTTTGACCAGCTGACCCCCGAGGAGAGTAGGGAGCGCCTGGGAATAATTTATGACAAGATCGACACAGACAAAGACGGGCAGGTCACTCAGGACGAACTGAAGGCATGGATTCAGTACACTCAGAAGAAGTACCTAATGGACGATGTGGACAGGCAGTGGAAGTCGCACAATCCAAACGGGAAGGAATCCATAGACTGGGAGTCCTACAAAAAAATGGTGTACGGCTTTATGGATGGTAAGCATAATGTTCTCACCATGCAACATTTGCTGCAATTTTCCGCTTAATTATTTTTTAGATCTGGACCCTTCTGAGCTTCAAGACAATGACAATGATGGGCTCTCGTACAAGGACATGCTTCGTCGAGACCAGCGTCGTTGGTCCATTGCCGATCAGGATCAGGATGGATCCCTCAACCGAGAGGAGTTTGCAAACTTCTTGCACCCGGAGGAGGCAGGTCACATGCGGGACATTGTTGTGGTGGAGACCATGGAGGATATTGACAAGGATGGAGACGGGAAGATCTCTATCAAGGAATACATTGCGGATATGTACAGGGGAGGGTTAGAAGATGATGGGGAAGGTGCGGAGGAGCCGGAATGGGTCAGGAATGAGCGGGAGCAGTTCTCTTCCTTCAGGGACAAGGACAAGGATGGGTTTCTCGACACCGAAGAGGTCAGTTGGCAACGTAATGCAAGTCGCATTTTCTAAATTTTTATAAAATTTGTCTCATTTCTCCACAGGTGAAGCAGTGGATCATCCCTGCCGACTTTGATCATGCGGAAGCTGAAGCCCGCCATTTACTATTCGAATCTGATACAAACTCGGATCAAACACTTACAAAGGAGGAGGTTCTCTCAAAGTACGATTTATTCGTTGGATCGCAAGCCACGGACTTTGGAGAAGCGCTTGCAAGGCACGATGAATTCTAGGCCCATACCTTACGCAGATTGTTGATATTAAGGGGCATTAACGTGTGGATACCCAACTCGGTTTTTAGTTACTAAATTGTGTTTTTTCAACTCAGTGGTCACCATGATGCGTGTAGTTCACAGTGTAACAGGGTTGCCTCATCATAACTCGTGATCTTCCATGTTACTTAAAAAGCGTGAATCTCTTTGTATATAACCCATTTTTGTAAGAAAATATTTTCCATTCCGACTTATTTTTTTGATCGCAGGTGCTCGTTTCAGGTTTTGAAACTTGCGCCGAATATGCAATAATTATTGTACGATGTTAGTTTTGCACTGAAAATAAACTGCCTTTTTATAATGATGTGCCAAGAATAGAAGCTGTCTACAATGCTATTCCTTTAAAAGCATGAAAGGTGACCTTTAGATGATTTTACAAGTGGAAGACGTTGCAAACAACACACAAAAGTTGCATCAACAGGCTATACTTCAAAGGCAATGGGCTGTAACAGGAGCACTACGCACTTGTACCAGAGCCAATTAGCACTCACTGTCAGTGAATGGTTTGCATGCACTTGTAACGTGTAGATATGCTACACTGTCCTGAGTTAATTTTTGTCTGTTAATTTGTATAAAATATTATGATTTGCACACATTATGGGGATTGCATCAGAGAATTGGGAGTTTGAATGTCGAGGTCAGAGAACACGTTTTAAGGACACCGACACCACACTCTGTATTATGATACAGTGAGTAGGCGATAATCAGCAGGCCTCTGCAGAAGGTCAAGGGGAAGAGCAACCCACCCTTGGGACGCACTGTGGGGTCCAAATAGGCTGTTTTGTAACCAGTTTAATACCCATTATCTTAGACTCTCTTGGTATTGGCTTTGTTTCCTAGCAACAGCGGTACCGCGTAATGGGAAGAGGGTAACGTTCTGATTATAGCACAACGGCCGCAGAGATAAACAGCATATGTGCCATAAAAAGGCATGTTTTGCTGGCCAGTATTGTACGTAGAAAAATGTTTCCATCGCACTTGTTTGCTGTGGAAAATCTTCATAACATCACATGTTATAATGGTTTTTGCTTTTATTTGCTGCTGTTGTTGTTGTTGCAATAGTACCTTGCAATGTAAATGGAACGCCCTTTGTTTTTATGACTCCCACTTGACGCCTTCTCCTTTCATTAACTTGGCGTAACAAAGTTGACTGACACCCGAGGCTTCATTACGATTGTAGTTGGCACAATCCAGGGGAGCTCTATAAAGGCCAGGCTCCGGAAGTCGTCCTGAGCGCATGACATTACCCTTCATACACATCGCAACCACTCCTCATTTGCCAGGGACTAACGCGCCGGAAATGAACTCTGTCCCCACGGGGACGTTCCTCTTTCGCTCCAAAAAAACAACGAACATATAGTTTTAGCAAGAATGAGCAGTACAAAAAAAGTTTCCTAACAATCGATCCTTTGGGTAGCGTGCATAAGATTCGCATCCTGATACTATGTTTTACTACCATTAAGCGCCCTTGACATTTAAGACATTGTACAGGGTCATATGGAACACCAGGTCCTAACAATAAAATTTCGAGGCACGTACACAATTATCCGGTCCTAATCCGGATGGACCACTAAGATGGCGCCTATCTGACTGCATAAAAAATGGAACCGTTTTTTCGGGGGATCGTCACAAGGCATCTCCAAAAAAAAATTGGAATCAATACCACTGGGGGAAGGCTCATTCATCAGAAGAAAAAAAAAAAAGTCAGACTAATTTTTAGGATGACGGCTTCAATCGGATTGAATTCGGGTTAAGCTCGGATTCCAAGGGGTTTTCTAGTTGACCTAGCTCGCGATTATACGGAATGAGATTCGCAAAAGGGAATGAGGGCAGATTGCAAATTGCACATTATGGGGTCTGCTCAGATACTTTTTGCGACAAAGATAAGACTTGACGACATGTGTTTTGGGAGGTTGAATGAAAAAAAAATAATTGCAAATCTGATTTTGGCTTTGTGCCAAACAAAATGCTATTGAGATCTGAAGCACGTCGTACTGAAGGCTAGTTCAGACCTAGAATAAATTCTCATGGGGTGAATGAGGCAAGAGATATGCAGGCCACACTTTATGACGTATGTGGTGCTCCAACAATGATCGCAATCTCAGCGATTTTGAATTTTGGCGAATTCAGGCTGATGAATCGATAGTTTCTGTTTATTTTCAAACACACGATTATCTCAGTAATCGATATTTGGTCGATGCGGATATGATCGGCAGCAAAGTAGAGCAACAAAAGCGGCTCTATGCCTCTCGCTATTTACGCACATTGTTTATATCAGGTGAAAAGAGCGATCAGGGATATACAAAAAGGGGCAGCCATTTTGCCGAATTTGCTTTCAAACTAGGTTTTTTATATAGTTCTTACGTAATATGGACAGTATATGAAAAATGGAACCGAATCTGTGCGCCACTGGATTTTGGATAGGATTGATATTTTTCGTATTAATTCAGCGCACGTTCAAATCTGTAAATATTGAGTTAGTGGTTACATAACAGTTTTTTTTCGCCTTCAGAAAACTCTGGGTAGAAAAATTTCTTTCGCAATAATACTTGTGAGCCCTACACTTTATTCATTGTTGTCGGCGTAATTAATCCGTTTTTTTTGAATAATGCAGCCCGGAGTAACGACACGTGAATAGCTGCACCTTGATAAAAAGTCTGTCATCCGTGATTAATGTAATACACAAAGAACGCAACTGCTTACGTCAAACCCAGCTTCTTTGATACTAATTACACGCAAAAAAAAAAAAAGTTTCGCCCCTAGTTCGGTGCTGCCGCCCGCCAAAACTTTGACAATACCACAGGAAAAAAAAAATATACGCCTGCTGAATATTCACAAAAAGTGTCTGTCCTCTCATTAGGAATTCTCCGAGAGCTACCCGGGAGTTGATGAAAAACCCTGAAAGTAACCATCTTTTTTGTGTAGATACGCCACAGATTTGCAAAAACAGTTACTGACGTAAGCTGTATGGTCCGACAGATACTTTTAGACTTTTTCTCATCAAAATAAGTTTTAGGCCTCACGGCTCGTCTGTCCGTCTGTGGACAGGTATCAGGGACTCAACCACAAAAGATAGCGACAAATGGTTTTCGGATTCGGATTCAGCGAACACAGAATGGACGGTCCCTATACGTCACCCACAGTCACATTTTCTCCCAATCCGGACCGCACTATGCTGAATATTCACCCATGAAGTGGTTTCTGTGTTTTCCTCCATCACTGTCAGAATGTGGCATAGATTCGATGGAACTCTATGAATAGCGCAGTCCTGTCCTGAATGGGGGTTTTTACGTCCATAGAGCATCAGCAGCGTGGGGCGCGTGCCCTTGGTCCCTCGGTTAAGGTAACACAGCGCAGGCCCCGGTTCTGCGGGGTCTCGGTTTTCCATTTAGGAAATAAGTCGGGCCTTGGACTGGCCCCGGGCAGGATGTGTCCGGAGGCCTGGAGGCCCCCAGGGCCGCCCGGGGACTGAAGATGGAGCTAGAACCAACCAGTAGTATGGGGCAGGCCATCCCCACCACCAACTCGGCCCTGGACATGGAGGCATACATCCAGTTCTATCTGGGACCCAAACACCTACCATTATCCAGCTTAATACCAATAACCGTGGTGTATCTGATCATCTTCATCAGCGGTATGATCGGAAACATCAGCACGTGTATTGTGATCGCAAAGGCTCACTACATGAGGACCTGCACCAATTTTTATCTATTCAATCTGGCCATCGCAGACATGCTCACGCTCATCTTTGGTAAGTTTGCATGGTACTACTTGGTCTTACTTAGATTTCGACATTGGTTTGCGTGGCGCTTGTTGACGTTTCATCGGTCCTGATTTAATCATGTCGCATGCAATAACGTGACCTTATTATGCGCAGAAAATTTGTGCTGGGAAAGCCCCCCCACAATAAAATGTGTCTGAAAATTTCGTCTACACGTTCATTATTGTGCGAGTACAGTGCTTATCACCTATGAATGAATAGGCAAATTGCATTTCCTGATTCTTTTTTTTTTCGGCGACATTGAGAGAGATCGTGTGGATTCTCTCCAGATATCGATTCCTTTTCGGCATGTCATTCCGAATGAATAGCCAGAGAGAAGAAAAAAAAATCCAACACCCCGAACACGTTTCTTCCAATCGAATGGGCTGACACTGCAGTAATTAGAGACATACCCCCTCTAATTAGACTCCTCTCTTGTAATGTCAACATTGCCTGGTAATTCCATTGCAAATCATGGATTTTCTCGATCGTGGTAAACAACCGCATTAGTGTCAACCCTCATTTTTCATGGTCACTCGTAAAAAATATATATAATGCTGTGAAAATCCACGCTTTCAGATAATGCAAGCCCACATTTTACGACTTTGCGCGAAATATTAGCGATAAAACCAGTGTGATGCAAATGGGTATTCACACAGACCGCTGCTTTAAAGACGGTTGTAAAATTATTTAGCTGTTTGACAACAATTGGAATGTAATAAAAATATTTAGAAGAAAAAAAATATAGTTGCTAGTTTTAACAGTCCCATTAAAAGCGAAATCCGGTATATCCTCCAGCGGTAGATAAGTTGGTTGTGCTGACAAAAACTTTTGCAATCGGATTTTGGCGGAAACGGGGCATTGAAATTAGCAACTTGGGACCCCCAGGATATTGACGCGTCCTCTAATAAGTATGCAGTGCTATGGAGAAACGGCGGTTGGTCTTATAATTTTCATCAGGCTCCTGGAGCTTACATTACTCACGTGGGAATTCATCTAACGAGCTCTCCAACACTTTTTGAGGCAAAAATTAGCAAATTGAAAGTGACCTTTTTTTTACAAGAACACCACACTGAATTAGCGCAATATGCCTAGTTACAATAGAGAACTCTGTTCTATAGGCGGTTTGAGGGTAGAAACTTTTAATCCACATTTTTGACACTTCTGACCACACAGTAATTAAGCAGAAACATGATTTCGATTTCAGCAGTGCGGTAAAAACCCCATTGGGGACTACACCACGAACCATTTCAGGTCCAACTAGGTCTTAATTGGCTCACATTTTTGGCCACTTTTTTTGTGTGGGCAGTCCCAACAAGGTTTTAGAAGTTCATTTGGCCCAGATTCAGCGAATTCTGGAAGTAAAGCTGCTTTACTATGGCCTTCCCATCTCACCAGCCAAAAAATTGAGGTTGTTGTGATCATACTACACTTGAGCTGAGCACAATAACGAGCTTTCCTCGGGGTTTCGCAAAAAAAAAAGAGGGTAGGTTTGAAGAGAACTTATATTACCCCTGCGAGGCTTTTTTCACTGTGAACAAGCGAGGCGAATAAGTTGCTGGATATTCAGGATAAGATATCTGCAAGGTGAATAACTCTAATAAAAAGTAAATAAGTGAAGTACAATTTCATGTACATAAACTTTTTACCTTTAACTTTTGCGCAACAATTAACAATAATTGCCATCAAGCTTATCGCAATTTTCATCTTTACGAACAACCAGGGAGAACTAATTATAAACTATGCAGGCGTAGATTACCCTCAGGCTTTTGTACAAAAAAAATGAAGCTCATAGATAAGATAGAGAGCTTCATTTTCAGTCTCTAGAGACTGAATAACACCAATATTTTAGTCGGTCGTGGCAGACCAAGTGCGATGATTTGTCAAACTGACGTTAAGTCCATCACTCCATCCAGGTGAAGAATTAGTTTACGGTTTGACTGGCACATTTGAAGGTCTCTCGTGAGGTATTTTTTTTTCCTACGTAGGTCAAGGGCAGGTGGAGGGTGCATAAAACACTGCAGGTGGTATGGTGAACTAAAGTTGCTGATTAACATCAGGATGATTGTTAGCCCCATTATTCGCCTTAATTTTAGTCGATATTTCTTCCGCTGTTTCTACCTCGGTTGCTAATTTTGGAAGTTTGTGGTACATTTTGATTAAAGCAGGAGGTAAAGTTTGCTGTTTATGCAAATCAGCACTATGGTTACATATAACTTTATTATGGTGCGTAAACAGTTTTATTAACCTCTAATGTAGTTAAGGTTCCTTGGGCTGTGAAGGAATAATGTTGATGGCCTTTACAACTGATGATGCAATAATACTGACGTCATCATTGTGGGCGTAGCATGCAAACAATCAACTTTTGATCGGGTTTTTTATGCCATGTAAAAATAGTCTCCATTCAGTATAGTCAGGCAGAATTTTGATGGAGTCCATCGCCCTTATTGAAATTGCAAGCCTTACAGGACTGCAAGGTCATGAATCCTTGAATTGGACTGTTTACTCTTAATTGCGTGCGCTTTGCTGTGCAGGACGCTTCAATTTTTCTGCGACTTCCCGGACTCAAAGGGAAGCGAAAATGCTCATTTTGTATTCATTACCTGGTACATTCTCGTAGGAATTGTGCGCAAAATCTGGCATCAAGTTGCCTGACGTTGCACCCCAACCATTCCCCATTTCCAGGAATAATAAATCGCCAAATTTTGCGCAGTGTCAGGTATACCGACCGCGTCATTAGGCAGAATCTGGCAACAATCACGTTAGTTTTCAAGGGGGTATTGTATAGGAAGGACTGTCGGGGAAACAAGTTTATTGGCTTTCTCTAGTGAGCAATATTTCTCCTGGAGAGTTGAACGAGTTTTATCCTGACATTTTAAGCTCATGTGAACGACCGTGGACAGACGCCACGCCTGGAAGTGAGATGTCAATGACACTATTCCACACAGCTGCCTTTTGACCTTCCATTTTGGACAGAAAATATCAAATCTGCAGTAGGCCTACTAACAGGTATTGAAAGCCTCAGAGCTGCTACACCAGAACAAGTGTTACACAGATCCATTTTCTCTCTCAAAAAAAATATGTCCGACTTATCATAATACTGCGCCTTTTGTGCTTGGAAGGTCCAACTTATCCTCGTTTCCCAAGTGACATGGCCAGGCCCCAAAATCCCTTTCATATTCTGAAGATTTAAAGAGCTTTTAGAGACGAGGTGGCGGGGTTCTCCTTGTAAAGTGTGGGTGGAGAGAAATTTTGGCTCATGTCCCAGGATGCGCCTCCTCTTTTGAATTAGCGCATCTTATATGTACTTTCTAAGGGAGCCAGACTTTCCCGCGCCGCTTTATGGAAGCAAGAGTTAATTGGGGTACGTAATACGTGCAATGCTGATGACAAAATGCGGGTTACCAACTATGGAAGAAGAGCCTCAGCAGCATTTCAATTTGTATGTAATGCTCAATATATTACGAATGGTAGGCTAAAATAGTGGCTAGATCAAAGTTTCTTGACCACATCACGTTCCAATGAGTGAAACGTTTGGTGAGTGCAGCCTTTTACTTTCGTTCTTGGCAAGAATCACTACCTAGATGAGATTACAACTTGCGGGGGTTTCGCCCTTAAATTATGTAAGGACACCATTACAGTGAAGCGTGCTTGTTCCGGATCCTGAGCCTAGCAAAGAACAACTTGTGCTGCACGATGTTACACAAAAAAAGTTTGGCAACGTGTGTCGTGTACACCTCAACGTTGAGGGAAAGTTTACACTTTGAATCAGTGATCAATTTGATAGACTGAAAAAAGATTAAGGCAAACTTTGAGCATATTTTTGGCCTGGAGGTTTAAGCTATAGATTGAGCACAGTGCATACCTTCTGCTGTGTGATATTTTGCGAATTTTTGTAATAAAATATTTCTTAGCAGAAGTTTAGTTCAGATCAGATAAAATCTTGTGACAAACTGGACCAATAAGTTGTAAAAGTAATTCCGCTGCAGACCCTGCATGTTCGATTGCAAACTTCCGCGTAAAGCCCGCAAGTGTTTTTGAACCTTTCGAAACACTTGGGCCATGTTCCAGTTATTTACAGAAATACACATCCTTTTCTTTTATTTGACACCAGGCTTGGCAGGAGCAAGAGAAAAGTCTTACAGGAGAGAAACTCGTTTCCAAGAAGACAAGTCTCCTTCGATTTCCGTTACAACTTCGATCAAGACAGTTGTAGCAATTCTGACCCAAAAAGTTGAATACTTTTTTTTTCTTCTTCTACTTTCTACTTTTCTGATTTTTTCTATTAGGAAACCCCAAGCACACTAACATGTAATCGGAAAAAAATTTATCCGGATAACTATCCCCCTCTGAACTCAATCGACGCACTCATTTCGCTGAACTGGAGACTAAGCAATTTCCCTAGAACTCTATACCAAAATGTGGAAAATCCACAGGGGTCTATATCCTCGTGATATACGGTAATTGCACGTCGAGATATGGAATGTTATTTCCAAGACATGCCCCCCCAGTTCAATTGGAGAGGACTCCACCACTTGTAAGATATAGGTCTGCCTTTTTTGCCCTTAGAAAAGAGGAGCGTGCGAGGACTGTTAGGGTAGAGGCATATATCAAATTGAGAGTCCACTGCAGCTGGAGCATCAAAAAAATTTCAGACATGTTTTAGCACACCACTCTTGCAATTCAAATAAAGTAGGAAGTTCGGGCATGAAAAGCACAAAAATATTATGCACTACCAGATGAAGTGTGTCCAGTAAAGTGCTCCTCAATATGAAATATTATAGACAGTTATACTACCATACGTCATACATCACTCACTGTCAGCTGTCAGCTGTTATCTCAGCAAAGATTTTGTTAGAGAATAACATTGGCAGAATTTGGAAACTACATTTAAATGACAGAAACATTCAGAAAGTTTTTCGACACAGAATTGAATTGTTGCATTAAAAACAAAATTGTTTTCCAAGAGTAGGCCAATGCCCTGTAAATCTCACTTTTTCACCTCCAAAGTGAGGATAGTGTACATCGTTAAAGCGTACGTCCGTTGACGTTAACAAATGGTTTTAGCTGAGGTGCAAGAATCCTTTTTTTGCCAAATTCCTAGCCTGCGTTGGATGCCTAACAGTTCCGAATATAATGACCTGTACTGCTCCTGGAGTAGCATGAGGTTTTTTTTGTACCCTCCAGGAATTGTGGAAGATTAGTTTGAAAAGGGCGCGACGGTTAAAGCTGTGTTATTCCCACGCTAAATGCAACTTTAATCAGACCCGTGTATATCGTACCCTCTCAGCTCATGTAAAATAGACGAACCTGTATACATGTCAGCCAGATTTTATGCGCAGTTAAGACAATATTGAATTTTGCGAGTAATCCAGTCCATTTGATATTATGTGAAGCGCAATATTGACAATATTTGATGGCTTTTTGTGCATGACATTTCCCTCAAACTTTTAGACTTCCACGTAGCTCCAAAGTTGGGGCTCCCTAGAAGCAAAATGCCACTATTTTGGTGAAAATGACGCCTACACAACGTTAAGCTCCCCCAAGAGCTGCTCTAATTATGCCGATCCCAACCGTGACGCCATGGTTGGCCATGTTCCTGTCCCCAAATGTTACATTCTGTTACTTCAACCTTGACCTAACTTCATCTTGCAAGTGAAAAGCCTTTGTGCATGGTCTTCAAGTACATATTCGGTTTTCCGCCATTTTAAAATTTCGTGACATTAATTTCGTTAATACAGAGTCAACAAAATAATTATTGCTACGTTCAAACACGAGCGCGATTCGAGTATACTTTTTTCTCATTTGACTTTCTGATGAGAAACAGTCTAAAATCGTTTAAAGTTAAGATTATTTTTGCGGGACATAAAATGGTTTAGATTCTCTAACAAACTGACAGAAGACACCTTTTGTTCCTTTGTGGACCAACTGAATACTCTTTGAGATAAACCCATTTCCTGCTTAACAGTAGGAGCACGAAAACTTAAACAATAAATTACAATAAAAGTCCTGTCCGGAACTATACATCTCTATTCCTGCAAGCTAGAACTTTGTCCCCTACTATTGTCTTCAAGGGTTTCCTGGCACAAATCTTACTGCACTAGACACTCTTTCGGAGGCATAAACGACCAGCAATAGGTCAAGGCTGCAATGAACCCAGATCTACTTTCTCATTCACTATGATCGTAGAATCCTCCCACTATACGCTCTCTGATGAGAAAAAATGAAAGTCGCAATGCGGATAGGAAAAAAAGGGCAACGAAAAGGATATGTCCGCAGGTTCAAACCTCTTCAGAAAATAAAAAAAAAACCTTTTCCTCTCCGTCTATTCTGGCCATTATCTTCTGCCACTCTTTGAAGTTTCGCGTCTCCCATCCCAAACCCAAGCAATCCCCTTGTGGCCAATTCCAACGCCTTCTTCTCCTGATTGGGAAACATCCCCCCTGGAAAATTCTCCAGTACATTTCCAGGAAGATGGGCGCCTCTTGACATATTTCACTGTTGATGTATTCATGACATTCAAGATTTACGCGGTATTTACTCTCCTTTTTTTGCCTTAATGATGCTGTAATTCTTGCCCAAATTGCTTCTCTTTTTTGCGACTTTCGCAAAAATTAATCTCCATACAGGGTATCCATAAATTTTGTAGTTTTGCGTGAAAAAAACAGGTCTATATATCTCCATAGGACCGGACGTAGGTTTACGGACAGCCTTAATAGACAGTCTGAAAAACCGTCCATTTTCGCCAACCCTTTTCAGCTGCACCTCCGCCATCGAGCGAGTTTCGTTGGAACTTCAGGCGCCAACCATTTCCATTCAGGAAAGCCCTCTTTTCCATTCGGGATAACTACGTGGTCCATTCTCACACCAAAAAAGAGCTTCATCTGAATGCATCCCGCCACCTTCAGCTGTACGACTGGGTTGCATACGTATTATAGGAATTGTGTGAGACCATATATGAATCGGTCATTTCATGCTTAGACGAGTTTATGCTTAGAAGCATTACCCTATAGAACTAGAGGGTAATGATGGAACATTAATGAAGTTGAAATTGCTTCCTTTTATGGGAAGAGCGGCTGCTTCCAGGTTTTACTGTGATTAAGTTGAGGTTGTCCTGTTCCTATCAAAGGGTGTCTTCAATGGCAGAGCATTGTTGCTTTTTGGTGAATTGAGCCGTGTTTATTCACTGAGCGTGTCAGTAATGGGCAATTTGCATGCCGATGTCTACATAATCAGATTTGTAAATACTGATTTACACCGAACTTTTTTATGGAGTCATCGCTTGTGTTATCACTTTGGCGCTCCCGTGTTTATTATGCAGAGATTTGCAAGTTTGGCCAGGAATTAATCGGATTCCCGTCAAAAACAATTAATTCTGTGCCGCATCAGCTGATGGGAAGTACGTTTAATATGTGGACGTAAACCTTACTTACGTTGTCATAAGTGCTCCAGTATTTTAAAATTACTCCAGACCACTGTAACTCCTGTAGGTCAAGGCCACTTTGCTAATCATGTTGCATTGTATTCATATTCAAATTAGCACCACTTTTAAATCCAGTAATATCCCCTCCCGCCTATTAAAATTCCTATTCATGATGCCTTTAATTACCCGAAGAGCTGGCCCTAGAGCCTAGAGACAGAGCCGCAATTCATAATCTCCGCTTAACGAACCGTCCTTTCGGGACACAATGAATAAGTCTTGGATGGGACACACGAGAAGCCAACTATAGGGACTATACTAGAGTCACGCGACAGAAGGATAATCGTGCCTGCATGGGATAGCACGACCCTTTAGATTCGACCTGGGTATATCGCCAATAAATTTTGGCAGAACACTAAGTCCTATGCAATAATCCAAGTAATGCCTTAAGGATCAGATGAGACATTTTAAGGATAAAAAGTAGCCACTTGTCTTCAGTACACAAGTGCGACCTGGATTTAGATGGTGGTCCTAGTGAATTATTCTAGTCAGGTGAATAAACCACAGGAAGCGACGGGACAATCGCATTTGGCTAATTCGTGGCCCGCGTTAGTGTCTCAGAAAGCCCTGAGTACACAGCTAGGAGGGCCGCCTAAATTCATTATGAGGGACTCTGCTCTCATTCCAATTTTTTTTTCTTGAGTCTCCCCAGGCGTGAATGGGTGGGCTCCTTTAGTTTGCTCATTTGCCTAATGTGAGACTTCCAGTGGATTGCGACGGCGATTATGTTTCAGAGCCATGGAGGAAGCCACGCCTTATTCGAGTCAAATTTTAGGCGACGTCTTTAGAGTAGGCCAAGGAGGTAATGACTTATATGGATTGTTGGTTAATTCTTCCCATATACTCTGACATTATCAACATTTTTTGTGATCGCTGAATATTGGACGAACATGGCACAAGTGAAGGTGAAGGAAGAATGTCACCAATGCCCGTGAAAGACGGCTATTTGTCAATGTCACTAGATATTGATAAGAGTGACAGTGTCGACAGCGCGGTATCGATTTGGGCAGGAAAAACCCCCTCTGGTAAACATCCACCGATTTACAGTAGATAAATTGCCTTAACGTCTTGTTATTGTTAACGAAAGATCCACCATTAATATGTGCAGTCCTATATAGTAAATTGACCTTTGAATGTAACATGGGGATTCGGACTACATGTGGATTGCATGATGCACATGTATGTCACACCATAACGTGTACGTCAGTGAGAGCTCCCGAAAATAGAAACCAGAGGAAATTACAGTACATGAAGACAAGACGTGCGCAAAGCAATTTACCTAGTCTATTATTCATAAGGAGGCCATCGAATAAGGTTTTCCGTATATGTCAGCGTGCTCTTTACGTGTTTTGTTGCCAGGCCATATATAGAACAGCTCCACCTACACCCAAAAAACCAGCACCTTCTTCCTCGTTTCCCATTATCGTATGCAGTGTAGAAGCTTGACCTTCATGTTTGACCAAAGCAGTTCATGGTTACACCCATGACATGCGACGTTTCTTGCGGCAACCACTTTTGCACGTCACTTTCAATAATACATTGAATTAAAGGGAAGTTTGAATGGAGTAACTTTTTACGAACATTGTCATGTCACTAATTCGGGCTTGTTGTATAGAAAAAAGCAGGATATATTCTGGCAGTGTAATAGAACAAAATTTGAAACTTGTTTGTGAATGTCCAAAGGGCCTGAAATACGATTACATGTCGATATTACTACGGCATAATGGTTGCCTGTGAACCTTGTTTTATTGTGACTGTAATGGCTTTACAGGGGGAATTGCAGATATTTATGAACAGACGTCCCGCACAGTACCATACACTATAGTATTGTCGTAATAATTTAGTTTAATGTACCTTGCAGTATGAAATGCAAGACAATGGCAAACTGCAAAACAATCATATTTTCGTGGTAATAGTGATATTTTGTTCTTAAGCTGTAATTTTTAAATGATGGTGGCATAATAAAATTTAGAAGAAAATCAAATACAATCGATTAACATTTTAAATGTACTGCCTTCAAATATTTAGTGATCAATTTCGTTCCAACTGACTCTTTCATCTGGACGAAATCCTGCAATCTGCACTTTCTCTGATCCAATCGCCCAATTACAAAGCGCGACGGAGAGTGTCCCCCGCTGCACCAGGAAGGCCAAAAAGCCAACTGCAGTCAATCGGCCTTAACCTTTGAATCAACCGACTAATAAGCATTGGAGGGGGGGGCTCTCATCTCTTCTGCTTGAAATTCGAATCACAAAGGGACGAAATTAAGCCCATTCCTTCCACCCCATCCATGATTATTTCCCATCCCACACTCTGGGAGGCCAAAGAACCTGGCATCCTCTAGGGTGGTCCCAAAGTCGTCATTTGTAATCGCGTCCGCAATCAGTCTCCGACAAACCCTGGAGTCCAGAGTCGCACCCAAAATGAGACCTTCCATCCCTGCGAATTTCGCCATCTGTTTTCAACCCCCCAGCAAACCAAGCACTTCCCTAGATTTGCAAGGCGACAGGTGATCAGGCCTTAATCCTAGTAAAGGTTCAGGCCATTCAACCCTGCACCCAACTGAAGGCATACTTAATTGATCCTCCAAATTGGTGGACGATGGTATCAGCTGGTGGTCGACCTCAATAAGTTGCCGAATGTACAATTATGGAAGGCGGGGATGTATACCCCCAGAAGGGCTGCCTTCACTTTGATCCGGCGCAAAAAGGGCTTAACTAGATGTCGTTTGGAGTTAAGCTTGTTACTAAGGGTAGACAGCTGCTCGAGTTGAAGAAATAAGAAAATTGGTGCGGGTTATGTCATTGGCCTGCTGTCTAGGGTGGTGATATTTTCAGCGAATGTCAATCAATGGAAATAACAATTTAATTGTTGCAGCTAGTGTCCAGTGGCTCGCAGTGATTTCGTTCATTACATATTGGCATGTTTGCTATACCAATTTAGTTTATTTATCTTAATTAGCGCTGAAAAGCGTGATTCTATTACTATCCTATTATGTTCAACATGTTTCGTAATTTAGTGTATGGTTTTGCATGTATAACAATTAGCTATTGTGTGTAGCTATTTGTGGAAAATTGCTAATTTTCCATAATTTGTAAAAGTTTAAAAATTGTAATGTAAAAGCAACTCAAATTCACACAAATATTTTTCATCATGAAAAATATTTGTGTGAATTTGAGTTGCTGTTACATGGTGGGGAGCTGCGTCGTAGAGGAGAAAACTCAAAATATTGCATGAGTTATTTCTACAGTATATCGAATTCCGCATTATCTCAACAATATAATTAGAAGCTACCATTTCGACAGAAATTTACTGATGCTCTCCCAAATATGAAGATATTTGAACGATTAGGATCTATTCCATGCTGAGAATCGATGGACACGTAATACTGTACTATATGTCACTACATTATGTGATTATGTCGATGAGGATTAAACGATCAATATTTTAGTACCTGCTGAAAAAAGCAAGTCATAATCATAAACAAATTATTCACAAACAACTTTTGTCACCCACCAACCTCTGCAATGGGATGCGACAAAGCTGGGATTAGATTAAGAGGCATTGAAAGGGTGGCGGCAATTCGCAGCAGTTAGCCAACGTTTCATGAACGGTTTTATGAAATGCTTCAAAAACGTGCACGCCAATCCGATTAAGGGATTCGGAACACCCATTAGATTTATTTTAAAGAGAACTTGAATGTCAAGGGCGCCAAAAAAAATCACCAGTGGACCTAGCCAATTCCCTGATTGAAGGGCGGGGTTCATGTGCTTCATCCCGTTATAATAATGGATAATTACCCATGATGTAATACAGTGCAAACGCTCACTCTTTTGCTTTAAAAAAACGGTTTAAAAATCTCAAGTTGCAACAACCCAGCACGAGCTTTCAAACCTACATGTCCGGACCATCCATCATACGGCATCCATTCGTGAAGTGATTTTTTTATATATATAATCCCAACCATACTACTTGTAAGCGATGCGATGGACATAAAAAGCCGCTTAACCCGAATGAGTTACACCCCCATGGAGCATCCACCCCCGCAGGCACTACAACAAAAAAAGGGTCAGGCAAAATGGAAGACCAAAGGTTGCCCTATTTATTTACACCCTATGAATCAACATCGCTTAGTAATTTAACAATTTAAATGGAAAAAGCATGTACTTGGTAGCATAAAATGCCTATTTTGAATATTCACATAAATTTTATTTTAATAATAATAATTAGTGTATTATCACTGGAAAAATACAGGATGGTTAATTTCTGAAGTCTACAGCAGTTCAAGCATCGATAATTGTTTACCCCAGCAAAATGTTTGAAGAGACCCTAAGTTGTGATTGTTGCTTCTAGTTCAAATTGATGACTTGAGTCCACAATTCGTCATTTATCTAACATCTTGAGCCGGAAAAGGGCACCACAATTTGGGCAGAAGATAAATGGATGAAGGAAAAAAATCGAAGTAAGTGCAAATGGCGTAACGGGCACTCTTCGTGACCTTATCTGACACGTAGTTGTAGGATTTCTTTTTTTTCTGATGGCAGAATTAGAGGAATTAAGGGGGGAAAAGTCGAAAATGTTGCTGGAGTTTTCCGGGCAGAACGGCTGTGGCGCCTCAGATGGTCAGGATCAATGCAAGTGGTGCATCAGAGCAGGGTGTTTCTCTCAACAAACTTTGGGTCTCGGTGTGCTCTGGCTGCAAGGTCCAATCGACAGGAAGGGAAGGAAATCCCAACACGATCGTACAGTTGTATTTACACGGGGGATATTCCTTAGAAGCTGAAGAAATAGGTCAGATCCAAGCAGAAATAGACAAGGTCAAAAAAATATGGCTGAATCCAATCTTCTGACAGGTTTCCAAAAATTAAAATTCAGATAATACTCCAATATTTTCATGATTGCTCAGAAAATAAGGACGTTTTAAATAAAAAAAATTATTTCTTCCACGTTATGTGTAGTACGAGTATTTTGCGGCATATGGTAAATAATTCAGACATTTTTAATATCCAGCTAGCCTGTTAATGCAAACCGCATGATTAAAATATTCTCTATTATAGTCTGATGCAGACTGTAATGCGTTCAACATTAAAGACTAATTAAGGCTTGCTTCAAAAAAATGCGCATTCAACGTATTGTGTGGAGCAGGCTGTAATAATTATTTAATTGAAAGGTACATGACGCATGTGATGTGATATTTGAAAAGTGAAATCTAATCAAAATACAATCACTTCTTTTTATAATTTGCTATGGCGTCACATGGCAATGCCTACATTTTTTTTGAAACTGCCTACATACGTGAAAGTTCAAACCCACAATTATTGTAATACACAATTGGCTTTGAAATCCAAACCGCACCAATATTTAGTGGGCGCTTTGTCACTGTATCTCGTTTTACAATATGTTATTTGAATCTCGGCACCTGCTCTATTGTGGTGCACCTTGCGCATATTTCACACACAATGCGTTTCATTCAATGCATGTGTGTTTTGCACATTATGCATATACATATTATTTTCTGTTTGATGGCCCAAGGCTGACGTTATTAATGCGGAGTCGAAAACTGCAGTGGTGTTTTTCGCCCACATCGTCGCTTTAACCATATCGATCCGCCCACCCATTCATGAATAGTGACTAGCGTGGGAAGGATTCAAGTGTCTTTTTTTGGATGGTAAATCCGACCACCACCTAAAGGTTATATGGTCGCTAAAAATATTTCCATGCCAGCCTATATCAAGCTCTTCATAATTAATATCAAAAACATGTACATGTCCATTTACCCATTACACGTCAGATTATGTGTCATCTCTTAATGATCATTTAACGACCACTAATTCATTCATGACGCAATTTATATGTGTTGTTTTGTTTCCTTATTTATTGATTTCATAATGTGGCATTTAATGTAATGGTTTCATAATGATACATTATTTCGTTATTTATTTAAGTTTATAATATAATTTATTTCATTGGTTTATTCAGGCAATTAAATATTAAATGCTGTGTAATCAATTGAACGCATTATTGGCCTCGTTTTGAAACGACCGGCTTAAAATTCCACGCGCACAATTTTAGCTCGGTTGACAAGACCTGGCAAGTCTCGCGGCCAATTAACAAGACCAAAGCAGAATAATTAAGTGGTACCGCATGCAATTTAGGGGGGGTTTTTAAACTCTTAAGGTGAAAAGCCTTAGCTTGCATCATTTTCGAAGGAAAAAAATATATATGATCGTGACGTACTGTTCATAAGCAGAGAAATTAATGCGTCGTCGTCTAATCACGTCCTTCATTAGCAATACCGACCAGAAGCATTCCATTTGGTAATTAACTCCACGGTTAATATTCGCAAGTGGAGTAATTTGCGACTGTGTTCCAGACAGAATAATTACTTGCAGGTTACTCATAAATAAATTATGGTTACACCTAATATCTATTCCATCTTAGTAAACATTCCTTTAATATTCTGTCTTTTCAAGATTTAAAAAATAACAGTTTTCTGCCTCTAATTTTCCAAAACACGTCATTGCAATTATTCCAAAATTCTATAGGGGCTTATAATTGGAAGATTTTCACCAGTGGCATGATGCTTTTCATAGAGAGAAAAGCTCTAAAAATATCGTTTGAGTGACGGAACTCCTTTTTTTGAAGTAAATGATAAAAGAAGGGTTTTTTTTTCTCTCTCACACACTACGTTGAACCCGCCGTGCATCAAATGAGCTGATCCATTTAGCCCGTAATGCGCACGGAAAGGTAAGTTTTGGATGAATGCTTGCCAGTAGAATTTCTACGACCAAGCTTCACTTCATTGGCTCGCTTCAAAAAAGCGTCTTCGAAATAACCCGAGGCCTCCTTTTTTCCCCCCATCAGGATGAGAAGCATTGTTGCATTAACAAAGGGATTGTATGCAAATAAAATATAGCGAGATCAACAACTTCATACGGTAATAATCCCCCAGCCTTTGAGAGTGATTAAAGCCTGTTGATTTTAATTTTTAAACAGTGTACCTAATATCGTACAATTATTTATTTATTTATTAACTAGTTCCTTCTCCCATCCACCAGAGGCGCTGTCTTTCCCCGTTGCGCAGGCGGGTCGCTCATACAACGAAGGATTTTAATATTAAATATTTGTAAAAATAACTGTACTGACTAAATACTTGTGCTCCTATTACGAGGATAATGGACTGATTTCATCATTTCACTTAAGTTACAATCTCTTTATGCACTTCCAATAACGTTGACAGGTAATCAGTCAAAGTATTGTTTCGGTGGAAGATCGTATTGGAGATATTTTGCATTACTTACTTGAACAGAGAAAGTTTACTGACACCATAAATCAATGATGGCAAAAGGCGATAAATGGAAAGCATTTCCACGTCATTTGTGACTCTCTCACTGCATCAAACCCAGATTTTTGAGTACACTTTTGCTACAATCTGACTCTGAGAGAGTATGATGACCACTTCCATTTTGGTCCACAATTCAGGCGGAAATCTCGCCGATAAACGACGCTTCCATCCGGAACTTTCCGTAAAAGTTGGAAACCTACTCTACTTCCCTATACGATTCAAACTGAATTGAGCGAGGAAAACGCTCGTGAGAATTGAAAATGACTCACCCAATTTGCGTCATACTTGGCAGTCCAAAATTCCTCTGTACCGTACCACCGCATTGCACTTATTAGAACCAAATCCCCCTGCATTTGTCGCATTTTTAGAGCATTACGTTTCCATGCGAAAAACCTATCCATGCATCTCGAATTCTTCACAAAGAGTTCATAATCCGATTTATCCGACCTGCAACATAGCGCATTTAAAAATCCCTATAATTGACCTGGAATATTCTAGTACTATATTGGTTGAAACTATAATAAAATATCTATCCGTGCTTCATGTCCTGTCCCGCCGGATTTCCACGCCCACGATTTTCCACCCACCTGAGAAGGATTTAAAACCCGCTGCAATAATTCACCAAGAACAAACCCGGGCCAAGACAAATTACCCCAACTCCATGTCGAGAAGGCCACAATAACACTCATCCTTGTTGAAGAAAAAAAACACCTTGACGTCACTGCTTCTAAGAAAAAATTCTTCGATTTCCGATAATGCAATCAATTTCTTGGAGACATCGATTTGGCCCGATTTGGTCCATTCATGGTCTGAAGACACGTGAATGAATCAGTGAAAATATGGAATGGGAAGTCAGGTTTTAGTAAGACGTAAATAGCCCTTTATCATGAGAGAGTCTGGATCAAGCTTGATTATTGGTAATGATGCAGACCATGGGCAATGGGCGCAAGTTTATCGTGCATGTGGCTGGTAATTAGGGCTTCAGGTTTCGCTTCCATGTAATTGATATGTGGGAGGTACCTTTCCTCTGGACCGAGCAATTAATCATGGAAGATATATGCAGACTGATTACAGGTGACTGGTAATTGTTAAATTTTTTAGGGTATATAATAAGGCATTCCTTATTTTTTAAAAGATGTGATGTATATATGTATTTTCAGCATCTCAAGAGAGCAGTGAGCGTATGGCTTCATTTTCTTGGGAGTATAAGGATCTGCTGGGTTCTCAGAGACAAATTCCGCTGGAAATGGCCTAGAGCCTCGTACACTCAGGCTAGATTAAATGGTTTTAAAAAAGTCAAGTCGGCCATGGCCAAGGAAGTGCATCTTCTTAGAGGGGGTTGCTGGGCGGTTGGTCTCAATAAAATCCAAGGGCGCTCGCTCCCAAAGACATGTCCCTTTTCCGCAATGTAAATCCGACAAGTGGAACACGACCGGATACTATCAATCCTTCTCCAAGCTATCCTACGTAGTCGCAGAGAATTCTCTAGAAAACAACTAGCAAAATAGTGTTTCTTGTTACAGATTCCTGTACTAACTACTCTCTAACCTAATCTAACCTAACCTAACAATAATCCTAGCCTTGCCTTACCTAACCTTACCTATCCTCACCTATCCTAACCTAAACTAACCTAACCTAACCTATCCTAACCTAACCTAATTAGCAGAATATCTTTCCCAGGACCGCCAATTTCTTATCGCATGTTGTGAGTTGAAATTTGTCAGTTATAAGAAACTGTTTTGGTTCAGACCAACGCGAATTTATGCAAACAGTTGCGTTATGCATAAAAGCTGGAGATAGGGATGGGTCCTAAAGTATTAAAAATGTGAGTGAAGGTCTGATGTGATGGCAGCCATTTATTGGGATGAACATGGCGTAAATTTACAACCCGCTGAATTTTAGCGGGATGCAGATTGGAATTTATTAGCGCCTGGTTTTGAGACCAAAGTATGCCGCGCATTTTTTTGCACTCATTTCCCTCTCGTACTTTTTTTTTTGCAGACTTCGCGAGACATATAGTACAGAATGTGACCTATTTTAGTTTTCTCTTATTCGTTGCTTGATTTCACAGTGACAACATCAGTGACCTTAAGTGCGACAACAAGAATGACTGCAATCTGTTGATAACTTTCAAGCGTCTTTTTGGACCTCGTGCCAACCACGGTCTAGAGAGCCTCAGAAATCTGTGTACCAAAAATATTTTCACCTGTGTCAGACAAAAGAAGGTGATCCAAACCTCCTGGCTCGAGTTCCTGAAGTGTACCCAAAAAAATATGTACTGATAGTTCCTCTTTAAGAAAACTGCTCACGACCTAGGACTATCAATTTTTAACTGTTTTTATAGGTTGTTTTGCTACTGGCTGTTGCTATTTGTAACCGGTTAAAGGACTTGGGAATTTGGGGAGGAGAAATAGCCCGGGTGTGAAATCCTTTGGGAATTCTGGGTCGTTTGCCCTGTTTTTTGTGTCTAATTGTGGTTTTTGGGTGTGACGTGTACACCTGCTTTGTAATTTGTTAAAAGTGTCAGCCACTGGCCTTCGCAATTAATACGACGTAGATCAAGGCTACTGCTCTCGAAATAGTTAAGTTGGCTCGAAAAAGTATGACGTTTTTAACAAATAATCTGTGCTATTGCCGATTAATCATGATTTAATAGATTTCACCATCTTCATAAAATATGGTTTTAACAGCACACTCTTCTCCACCAGACCGTAGAATAACCCGATTATAGCAGTATTAAGGCATTTTTTATTAATCCCATATTCCTTAAGCCCGCACCAATTTTGTCGTAAATTGACATTCACGAGCACATCAATGCGGATTATTGTTGCAGATAATCCCTTAACAAAGTTTTGCTATTCACCGCCGCAACCTTCACCTCCATTCGCACTGCCAAACCAAAATAACAAACCAAGTTACCTGCTACTGTGTTCTGGGTAAACACTCCCGTAGGCAGATTAGGACTGCAGAACCGCAGAAGCTTTTGACTCTATTTGCACTGGGAAACTACTGAAAACAATCCCTGTCCTCTGGGTAATAACACCGGAATATCAATAAAACTTTACCCCACTGCCATTAGTTTGTTTTCGACCATATTTCATTTTACACCAGGCTAATTTTGCCAGTAGGTGTTATATGCAGTTTGAAATTTCATATTACTGTAACTAGCACGGGTTCGCGAAAATTTTAGCACCGAGCATCTCATTAGTATTGGGAGAGTAACGGGATAATGGGCAGCGCTCCTCCTCCCAAAAAATCCGGTTCATTTGCTCAGTTTTCTCTCCTCTTCGTGACATGCCAACGAGCATACCACCTGCGTGACCGTATTATAACAATGCCTAGGCTCGTAACAAGAAGGGGGCAGAAATTTTGATGAAAATGTAGTAATTACTCGATACGTGATAGGTGGTTTGAAGCAGGCGTTTCGTGCACCGGTTTAGACTAGCGAATTCATCCTGAGGGTTAAAGTTGCCAAATGTTGCTTATTACTCAACGAACAAATATTTTTTGAAGAAAAAAAAATTACAATCGACTTATACACTTCAGGGAAATGGGCATGTTTTGTTTGTTAAGGACGCCATGATAGTGAAGGGCAACATCTGTTTCGTATCCTTTTATGGTCAATGGCCGGACAATTTGTCCATGAACTTGTCTTGCAATCATGTAGAACAAAGATGCTAATATGAAAAGTTTTTGTCCGGTCAGACATAAGGAATATTCAAGCACATGCTCTGGGGTGAACACCCTGTACATTCTAATTTACAAATCAAGGTTTTTCCCTGCAATCTCAAGTTGGCGGTGTTTTCAAACATCCGCATTATACGTAGGGGGTCAAACATTACAAAATTTAATGACATTATTTTCCTTTGTTGATTGCTACCCATCGCGTCCTTGGGGTTTGACCTGTCTCAAAAACCCCCCTCATGGTTATTCAACACACAGCTTCTCGGATCATTCCGTCTCATAACAATGTTGTCCATTACGTGCCGGCGACTTTAGCGTCCCGATGGAGGTCTTGACAGTTCCTTGCTTTATTATACAGCGGCCCCCCATGATAAACGCCGCCTTTGTCATTATAACGAAGCCTTCAAGTTCAACTAGGATATATCACCCGACTTGGTGGCCGCATATTCCCACGCCCTCATCAGTTAATTGGGCTTAATAAGGATACTACCTTAAAGGAACTTGACCAAATATTTTATAGGCGATATCAAGCTAAAATGGCGAATTTATGTGAGGCCCTACGACGCGACGGTTGGCTTTGTCAATATGTCGTTCTATAGCGGAAAAAGCTCGGAAGATATCAGTTTCTATCGCGGTTCTGGCCGTCATGGTCTGACAAGCGATAGGTCCAAACATGGATGACAATAGCGGTCCACGAGGTTGAGATTCCGGTTATGGTCAGGTGGTGGTGCGCGCGTTTTGTGTGGTTGCGACTAGCTAAAGCGGGGCTGAGTCAGTCGTGTCGCGGCGCTCAGAGAGAGCGGAATGTACCGTGTGTGCGAGTGTAGGTGATGAGTGCAATGTTGTTCGGAATGAACGGTACGGAGAGGACCGAGTGGTTTGAGGACCAGGACCAGGTTAACTCCAGTGGCAACCTGGAGGCGTACCTGGAAGCGTACCTTGGACCTAAACATCTTCCGTTCAACTCCTTAATACCTATGACGGTCGTGTATGTCCTGATTTTCATAACGGGAGTGTTTGGCAACGGGAGCACCTGTCTGGTTATAGCCAAGAACCAGTATATGCAGACGGCTACTAATTACTACCTATTCAACCTGGCCGTGGCGGACATGCTCACACTTATCATTGGTGAGTTGCCAGATTATAGTTGCGGTCATAAGAAGTCCGCAGAAAATTTTGTGGTGTGACGCACTTTTGAGGTAACTGTGCCAAAGGCCTGGAGGGTGCCAAGATCTTTCGACATTGTGGCCCACGTATGTTACGGAAGGATTTTTCGAGAGTTTTTTTTGTTTTTGAGAAAGGATATTGCGATATGCTTCCGTTTTTACGAGAATTTCCAGTATTTTTGAACCCAATTCCAGTAACATACGACCAAAATAACCAGACAAAAAGTTCCAATTATAGCTCAATGACACTTGTGATTTTCCATAATGATCAGTACACTTGTGAAGTTTTATTGTTGGACAAAATTATAGCGAGTGTAGTGGCCAAGAAATAATAAGCTCAATTTTGACGAGGTTTTTCCACATGGAGAGTGAGAGAGGGATGTTCATTTTGAATGCACTTTCTCGGGTAATCTGGCTCAATCAGGATTGCATTATGTCATCCACTTCGGTGTTTAATCAATGAAATATATGCATTGTTAGTTTGTGCTCCCCGGTTTTTTTCTGTCTATTGAACATGGGGTAGTGAATACAGATTGTTATCAATAGACTAATGGCGACACCCGTGTTTGGTGAGGTTACGTGGGACAAAAAAAAATGCTGGCTCTTGCATATTAGATCGGGTGTTATATGCACGGTATGCAAATTGGCTGACAATATAATTACAGCTGCCAATCACAGTTTTGTACTTTCAGTTAACTTCACTAAATTTTTAACACCCTACAACTTTTCAAGGTTACGACATTGCAGCTAATTAACACGAACTTTGACAACCGCAATATTTTGAACCCCAAAAAATGACGAAACTTTCGACATCATCCATCCCAATTATCTGTGACACATTAACGATGAAGCCATTTCCGCATCACTTTAACTATTGATGCTATTCCGTGCTGCTGTGACGTTAGAAAGATGCTACTACATTGATTAGCATTGACTTCAAAAGCGGTCACGCGATCCCTGCATGTGCAACACTGTATGTGTAGCTTTTTTTTGCCTTATTCACATAGGCCTTCCTCCTTTTACTGACCAAACTTTACTGCTCTACAAACGGTTCTGCGCAAATTGGGACGTCAGGGTTGTAGGGGAGATGACTTCACAGGAGATATAGAGAAGGGGGGGTGTTTTTCCAGGCAAGCACTTTGCCACCACAATGGGGGACTGGTAGTAGCAACAAAAACAAGGGCTTGTGTTTGCTCAGGCCTATTCACAGGTGGAAGGCTGCTGGAAGGTGTGGATTGCACTGGAGTGTGCTCACATAATTCATGAAACTATTACTCTAATGAGCCATGCTCTTACATAATTATGCAGTTTCGTAATCAGGATTGCATCATAAGTGCAATTCCTTCCGCTCATTAGGGTATACTGTACAAGATTAAATAAGCTGCTAATAATTGGTGCAATGAATTTTATAGGTGAATTGATCATTGCAGCTGTTGATACTTGTTCTGAAATGGGTGGTTGGATATTGGCTGAATTTTCACGTGAAATGGGATCCAGGCATGAACCTTTTTCCCTCTACTGCACTGAGATCGAGAGCACTGATTGGATAGATCGATACATGCCGTATATCACAGACTTTGAAGGAATAGCAACACCCATTCGATATAATGAGAAATAAATCCGTGTGAAAGTTACGAGCTTAAAAAATATCTTGACTATCTGCTTCTTCAGGCGATTTATTTCCTCGTTCCAATGAGTATGAGGAAAAAAATAGAGTCATAAAATATCTATTAGCTCTCATTGTGGTCAAGGGCTTAACTGTAGGACCTTGCCCTCGGACAATCCACCGAACTATTTCTAGAGCCAATGAACCTACACTGTAAGCTTATTCATTGTTTTATAATACTGAATTATTGAGGTTAACTTAACTGCCTATATATACTACACTGGCTCCCACGATTTATTACGTCTCGCTTTTATTACACATTCTTGGGAATATTCGAGTGCCTCTCATTGCTTTAAAACGCAATTTAATTAGCACACCCAGGTTCAGAAAAATTATGTCAGATTATGTATTGCAAATTCCTGCACGTAATCATAATTTGCTTTAACCAGGTTTGCAATAATTGCCCATTTTTTCACCCTCTTCAGATACCAATAATATCGACAGCCTTGTGGCAAAAACTATGCCTCTTTTTTCATCGTCTTCCTCTTTTTTATGTATATAGGCCTGTAAAAGTTGAATCTTGAAAATGGCCTCTAGGCACAGCCATCAGGGCAAGGCTTTTTCTTCTTCTTCGGAATGAACAAGTTGGAAAAAGCCATCCCTTGCTTCTGGAGAACTGCCCCCTGGAGCCCTTTTTTGTCAGGCCCCCTCCAGGTCATTTTTCTGAAGAGACAAGACACAATTCCCCCAACTCCTAGACTCTTCCACTTATGGATACTATAAGCAAAGCGATAGCACGTGGATCAGTCTGACGCCAAAATATAGGCTACTGGAACGCATCACGCAAGTTCTTCAACACACTCTGGAGACTGACATTTACGAGACATTTTAAGATAGGCAATATTTCTACGACGTCAACCACGCGTCAAGAATTCGCGAAGAATCTGCAACATTTGGCACTCGAACACAACCTGTGTGACTGATGATTCTGCTGTCAGAGTAAAGGATTTTTGGCCAATAGATGCCGGAAGAGAGACAATACGAAAGCATGTGCTATTGTAACTAAGGTCTAGACGGGTTAACGCTCTGAATTTTTTTTTCGGGTGTAATATCCTCGTTTAGGATTATATCAGATCGGGAAAATGGTATGTTCTATTGTATAATGATGATCTATGTGGTGTCATTGCCGGCCCATGACGACGTCATTACCATTGATCTTTTTTGGAGGACTGCTCATTGTGACTATCGCGTGATAATGGTGTAGGATATAGTGCATTGAGGCAGACTATTTTAGGGAGCGACATTAAAAAATAATCACGATTGATTATTACATGCCGTTTCATGTGATATTGCCAACTGCGAACGTCATAACGTACGTAAAACTAGTACATTACAGAATGAGTAGTTGCATCATATCGAAGAACATACAATGCTCTGTACATCGATCGCGTAACTTAATCGCAATGTGGCTTTTGCCCTTACAGTATTTCATCACATTGGAAACTCTACTGTTACCCGTGTGACAACAACACCTGGCTTGCAATGACATTATTATTAGTTTCCTGTACAGTGTTGAATATTGCAAACAAAATTGACATATTTTAGTCCTTATGACCGAGTTTCAGGCACGTGCAATCAGATCCAAATTTGAGCTTTGCAGTGCATAACAAAACCTCTCCATCCACCCAAAATGCTCATAATTCAGATGCGCATAAAACATGAAGTTTGCCACACTTGAAATGGAAAGGTGGTCCTTTCCAGTAAATTGGTCTTGTCTCTAACATGCTAATACAACCCCCCCCCCCCTTCCGTACCTTCCCTATGTTCTATTGCGGGCTCGAAGGAACCATAAAGACGCCCCTTTTTCGTGCCATCTAGTTACAAGGTTGAAACTCCGCCATTCACTTTCTAAAACTGTCTCCAGATTACCCCCTAGATTCTGCAGGGGGTCTGCGAAGCTGCTCTCGTAATAAAACCTTTCCAGCTCTGCTTTTCTTGCACTTTCGATATCTCTTGAAGACGTCAGGCCCACAAGGAGCGTCTATTCTTTTCGTGGAAAATAGATTCACCAAGTCATGATTATTCCCGAGAACTTCATAAAATTTGTGGGGGAATGGGGATTCTTGCGTTTAATGAGCTTTGTTATTGGAGAGGTGACCACGACAATGCTTTAAACATACCGAGCTAATGAAGGATGCTTTCTAATTAACTTGTCAGATAGGCACGTTGCCTGTGACGGATTTGCGGAATCCACGAAATGTTTATAACGTTTGTGCATGTACTTTCCGACTCGCAGGTAATTACTGTAATGTGGTATTACACATTTTCACAAAGGGGAAGCATCGTGAGCGGATGAAATGTAATACCAGCAGATATTGATAAAGGATGGTGCATTGCTCCAGTTGCTCAAACATTGTACGCATAAATACATATTTAAAAATAAATCTAGACGAAGCCATATTTTTGTAACGTATACATTCATCAGAAAAATAATATTTTTCTCGAATTGTTATGACTGCCGCATACGGATCTGAAATGCATTTTGAAAAGATCTGAATATATTATTTGAAAGGTTTTTGCAGGAGCTTAAGGGATGTTGATTGTGCCTGGCAATGACAGATGTGGCTTGCATCAGCGTCAAAGTAAGAGATGTATGATCGTGAAACGTTCGAAGTATTTGCAATTGAAAGAACATTCTTCCAATCCATTTCCGTCACAAAAGCTGGCTCGAAATAAATTCGTTCATTTGAAGCGAATCCAGCAATGCGACATTCCGCACCTTATACCAATGACGTCACCAAAAAAAAGTTTACGATCGCAATAAACAGAGTGCGCTTCGATATAAACTACAAAAAATTGCGCCACATACGCAGGTGAAATTTTGCCTGAGGGAGATGCAAGTGAACTAGAAACAAGCATTATCGTCCTTGTTATTGTCACCCATTAAACGGATGAAATAAGCAGAATTCAAGGGCATCATTTTTTTAACACAGCACTGGGCGCGTCCATTAAATGTCCAGGAAACCATTTCTAGAGTGTTACTATACAAGTTAGTACAAAGTACAGTTGTACTTGCGGACCACACTGCTAAAGGGCATGCATTTAAAATGAGACCGGTATATCCGCATTTTGCAACCTTCAGCCCTTTCAGCAATACCGGTATCGCGCTTTACATGTTGACGTCTAGATATCACGAAAATGAGAAATGGCTTCTGCATACTAATTAGTTGTCTGGAATTTAACATTACTTTCAACGGCCTTGGATAGTTCAAAGGTTTCTTCCGCTTGGATTTGTTTACACCTTTCAATAAGTCGAAGCAGCAAATTCGAGCGATTAATTCAAATTTGACAGTAATTGCGAATTGACGTCGACGGATATGCCTGTAATTTCAATAAATTGATTTTTGGACAAAATAATTTTGTAATAAGTAAACATTTTTGAAATTCATTCATTAATTCATTACATCACGACTTAATTCCCATAAAGGGGTAACCAGCGGTGACCAGGTTATATGAAAATAAATATTGCAACAAATGAATAGTGAATACATGGCCTAGTTATTATTCCCGAATAATTATTCCTGGAAAAAAAATCATCTTAATTATCTCGATGTCTTGGGCAGTGCGTCACCCTGCATATATCAGCCCACACAGGCTTTGTCGAGGCTTAATTAAAGCAAAAGGTCACTTAAAGTCTGCCTGACCCACATTTCCATCCCCCGGATTTTAAGGTACCGGTATACTATTACTCGTGTGCTATGAAATGTAGCACTTCTTCCTACGTAAGGGGCTTGAAATTAGCAGAAGCAACTCCCTTTAGGGGAAACAGCAATTTCGCAACCACCTTCAGGGAATAGGATGCTGTGGGTGGGAAAATTTTGAACACCCCCCCTTTTAGATCTCCAGGATCAATTTTGGGGGAGGAGGTGGGTTGTCATCTGGGATGACAAGATGGATCCTCTTCCATTTGGTAGGCAGAATCGAGATCGGAGTTTCTCGGCCCAGAAATAAACTGTCGCCCCCAGTCTCTCGTAAAAAAAAGTATGGAAAAGGGAAGAAAGTTTTGCTGTGATGCTGTGGAAGGAGAAAAAAAAATCGACATATGGCAAAAGTCGACCGTCCATAACATGTGCTTGAGTCTCTCGACATGGATCAATCCTATTTGGACGAGATTAGAGGCTTTGATGGAGAAAAGCGCTACCCACGGTTTCGCCCATTTTGAGGAAAATATTGACGAGCTGCAAGAGCCTTGCTTCTCAAATATCATTTTAAAATGGAAAAGCCTAAAGCGAGGCTCACATTTACAGGGAAATGCAATTAGTTGGGATTTTCAGTACCCGACAGTGCTTCCGATTAATTATTTCCATTTTAAAGCGTCAATCTTGTTGTAACACAGGAAGTTGCAGATTTAGTAAAGCACAGTTCGAGAGATTTACGTAATTATATGCACCCATTTGTAACCGGAAATTAATGGATCTTGTTACTGTTGGAAAATTGTTTTTTGTTTTTTGATGAACTTACTTAGCTCAATGCAATCTGGTCCACACTATGTATAGTCTAACAAAAATGTCCCCAAACTCATGGTCACTCGTATTTGCTCCAGTTGGCGATGTGGAACACTCGTTATCCAGGCTTAAGTACACTTCTGAACCAAAACGTGACGACTGAAATTTTGGGAGACTCTTCTTCAGCTCTATTTTAATCGCAGCAAGGTATAAACAGACAAGATAAGCGCTTTGCACAGCTCCATGATGGTTACACTTATTTCAGGAACGCTGTCGTCTACTGTAAAGTAGTATGAAATTTTTTTTGGCATCCTTTGTGTGAAAACCGTGCAAATTGGATAAGCCATGTAGGTTCGCGCTATTAAAAGCATCCTTCGCAAAAAAATATGTCTATTCAGATCAAACGAAGATTAATGTTGAGTGAATCCATCGGAAATCGTTTGGGTAATAATTCCCGTGGCATTTTGAGGACGCGAAGTTTCCTCCAAGGTGAAAAGGCACGCACGTTGCAGCTAAAATTGCGAAGTGGAGCCAACAGCAGCTCTATTCAAAACCGTATAACGGAACAGCGAGATGTATTTTGGCTTCTGGGAATATGCCAAAATCTAGCTCGACAATATCTGAAGAAACTAGGTATTATACTTCCAAATATTACTGACACCGATTAAAACCAATTATTAAATTGGCGGTTGCACGTTGCGCATAAGGTTCTACATATTTTATCATGTTTGCCTTAATCTTGTTGCTGCGATACTGCGTAGAATATTTAAGCAGCCGGCAGGTAGGTGGATAAGATTACCGCGGCATCAGATATACGATACATTTTCGGAAGTCTGAACCTTGACAGGGGCAAACAACGCCGGAGGGTTTAACAAGCCATTCTGTCGTACAAGATACTGTAAGTAGATTACCCTGACCTGTTGGAAAGTTTCTCAGTAGCATTAAATTACACCTACTAGTCTTCAGTTCTGTTTCGACGTTAGCAAGCCTCACCAACAAATTTATGCCGGCGCCTTTCATTCCACATTCTTTGAGGATCGTCAGTCATAAAATAAAACAAGACGAGGGCTCCACCAAGCTCATCCCATGAATTAAAAAGAGGCCCGCCATAAATCGTCGGCTGTAAACATATAAAAAAGGAGGGCAAAATGAGGGAGAGACACAACAAGCAACACTGCTGAAATTCAGGCCACTGCTTAAAACAACCAAGTGCAAACCTGAGTACCTACAAACCAGCAGTCTAATACCTATCAAGTTGGGCTTCCACCTCTTGAATGGTGGCCGTTTCATGGGGTATTCTCGTCACGGAGAAAGAGGATGAATGAGCCAAAGTTTGAGGGACCTCTTGCTATTCGGCACGTATCTCCAGAGATGAGTGTGGACTGTCCGTCTGTTTGCAAAAGAGGACCACTGCAGCAAGGATATGAATCGATATCTTGAGGATTTTCTGAGGATCTTCTTTTTTTTCTGTTGCAAAGGGCGTCAGAGGAAGCGGCTCCGAGCATTAGCTAGAGGAGGCTAACGTCAAGGCGGATTTAAAGCCAGTGGGTATAGTACAGGGTGGTGAAATGGCCAAGTCCACTGAGAGATGTGATGCATAGTCCTCGAAAAATCAATTCAGTTTTCTGATAGATCCACTACAGTTCCCTAGAGAAGTTTGGGAATATAAAAATGATATGCTGGAATATATCAACCTGCATATCGTATGTATAGTACAAGTCTTTAATATTGTGTACTTTTCGCTATTTCTGCACCTAAATTGCCTTTGAGATATGATTTCCCACCTTTTCCGCTGACCAAATATATCACGCGATTGGATCAATTTTAATGAGAAAAGGTAGATAAAATCGATGAAAAATTGACTCAATCACTTGTAAGAAAATTCCTCTCAAATTACGTGGATCTAATGTGAAAATAATTGGTCAGTTTTCTTGGAATGTGGACAATGGCAGTGAGCCACCCTGTGCTTGGGGAATAGGGGTGTTTCCACATCCGTGCAGCCGGATTAGAGACTTAGAGTCCTGCTAAAACTATCCGGGTGGGCAGAGCTGACTGTATAAACTTGCAGAGCAATCTGCATCGAAGGTGACACTTTCAGAATTTTTTGGCAGCATTGTCCCCGTCAGTGGAACGAATACAAAAATGTCTCCAAGGTCGTTTCATATCAGAGAATAATCTCTGAGGAATTTGTGAGAGAGCATTAAACGCTCTAAGTTATGAAAGTAGTACAGTATGATCTATGACGTTATCACCTCGTTTTTTTGGATTCAGCACATTTTCTGCTTTCAATGCACTTTCTATACTCCATTTCGAGAATATTCCCATCGCACCCTATATATGATCTATTACTCTGCAGTAACCTCTTATATACAGCAAGGGCTCAGAATGGGATCAAAGTTTCAAAATTAAGTGACACGTTTCTTCTCCATGGCTTCCTTAGGAGTGACGTCTCTGCCAAGTTTGAAAGTGCAATTAATTTTCGGGGAAAGTACGTAACTTCATTGTGATGACACTGCGTAGGCAGAGCAAGCAGATAAGGTTACATTATCTCCTCACCGGCACTTGGTAATTATCCCGAACATGTTGAACTGATGGTGAGCATCATCATTGAGCCTGTGGGTGTACAGTATAATATAGCCTTTGCCACTCATTGTCAAACTGGAAGCCAATATACGGCAGGGTTTATCGTGCCTTAATAATAGCTCTACCAGCTGTCACTATCATGTCTTTAATCTATAATTATAATAGACACATGAAAAATTACAGTATATCCTGTAAACGAAATTCACTTTCTGGCCCCTCACCTTTAGGCTATTTGTTTCAGGTACTCGTATTTCATTCTGTGCTACATAGCAAGTCGCTTCAGCACAATGCTGCATTGTAATAAATTTGCTCGCTTATTTGTAAAACAATAGGTCTAGCCATCTGTAAAAACATGCAACATAAAAATTATTTTTAAGCATTTGTAAGCAAGTTTTGTTCCGGTATAAAATTTCTCCCTCTCGCTTTTCAATTTTTTTCTCGAATTTACATTAAAATATATATACACGTAATCATATGCGACTTACTAGAATTCATAGTGTAGTGTTTTTATTATTTACTCGTGAATTACACTGGGAAATATATCAAACAATACTAGCAGTTGCTGATAAATGAGATCGAAATGTAATTCAATTATTGGGACTTCATGCCCTTCCGTTTGTTCACCATAATTTTGTCTATATTCATTATCTAAAATTTACCCAATATTGCTTACTCCTCCGTCCTTTTCGGCTTTATCTATTCGGCTCAGCATAGTCAACGTTTCATGACAAAATCGGGCCACAATGGGTTTATAAACTGCTCCACGAGTCACCTCACGCGTGTATAATGCCTTATAGGGAAGGTCCTGTATTTCCAATAATGATGAAAATGGCCCAAGCCCTGTATGAAGGTGCTCGCAATATTTGTAAGAAGGCACGTTACATGAGTGAATAATGTAAAAGCACTTGTGTGTGTGGAAGCATTTATGGCAAAAAGCGTCTGTTGTTGGAAAATTAATTATTGTGTAGTTCTTTTTCTCGTGTCCTAATGAATGATTCTAGGCACGCAAACTAGAAAAGAAAGGCACGTGCAGGGTAATGGACTGCAATTGCATGTTCTGCTCACGTCCAGTTGTACTAAATTCCTCCTTTTTTCTACCCCCTTGTTGCACAAAGTACAGATAATATAATGGGATGGCTTGCTCTTATCTCAACATTGTTATTATATGAGATGGTGCAGATTTTACAACTTTATACGAGTTTAGTGCAAATGGGGTTTCCTGCAACGATCCCGAGGGCCTGGTCCTTGACTGTTGCATCAATACTGAAATGGCAGTCTACCAGTGGTTGCTCGGAAAGGGCCAAGGTTCCAAAGGCTCTGGAATTATTCAAGTCGAACGTGTCCTGGGGGCGAAAATATTCCTCGAATTGGTCACAACTAGTCTGTGGCCAAAATGAAGTTTCAAGGAGCAATAAAAGCTGCTGGAATTCTGCGAAGGCATGTCGCTCACTGATCTTTCTCAACACAACCGTTAAGATCCCTAGAGCCATCGTGTTCATTCACAATTCCTCGAAGACAATACCCACCAGGGGGGAAAAAGGGGGTCGAAACCTCACCTAAATGCTTCTCACGTATTACGAGCCAATATCCATGCCCCTGCACACCACAGCTTTTCCAAAAAACTTTGCAAGGTCCTCCACCTCTCGTCTTCGTCACAGCTCCAAATTGCCTTTGAGACAAGTAAGCTCAGGAGAGAACCCGAGCCTGTATGATCATCACCCTCAGAGTCCAGGACTATGGGATCAACTTGGCGCCTATAAAGCGCCATGTGTCGCAAACTATTTCGCTCGACCCTCCCAAAAATACGTCCTAAAAGATGATTACCCTCTAAAGAATTGCGCTTTTATATCTTGCCCTTGGATTTTTTGGCCTGTTGTTGGGACAGCGCCCATAGACCTGCAGATTTTTTTTAAAGGAGTATAAAAACCTGCAATATTATACTGCATTGCTATTTTTTTGTTTAAAAAATGGTGGGATGGATCGATTTGTTTAAACAGAGAGTGGAACCGATCCGGAATTCCTGGACTGATTCATCTCACGTCGAACCAGACCACTTACGGGTTGTTGGATGATGAAGAAGGATGAGGATGAATCTTCTGGCAGACTGCCCCGGCCTTCTATCTCCAGCAAGGATTAAAATTTCAAATGTTATTCACAGAGACAAGGTCTTTGCCAACTAGAATTACCACACTCTTCCGTTCCCATTGCCTCTGCAATGTGAACATTTTGCACATTGACATCTTTTGAGCCAATCTGTATATCAACAAGTATAGTTCTGACCCACCCAGTGTATGACCCGGAAGTAATGCGTGGTCTTAACAGAGCAATTTATATACCAAGAGTCATAATGCGTGCCCCGGAGGAATATTCGGTAATGCGCCCATGCATCTTCACAGTTGAGTGCCTTTTCGTAATCTCATTAACTCGTACATGAACATTATCAAGTATTCCGAAAATTGTAGGCCAAGTACGGAGCTTTAGGAGGCTTTGTAAAGTACCTAAATTCCAGTGCAGTTTGCGATTGAATGAGGGAAATGTAAAAGGTCACAAAGTCGCTTAAGTTGTGCGCAGAATAATATTTCTATGCAAGCCTAGCTCTCTTTGCATTGCTCTTCTCCGCATGGACGCAACTGCTGGGAAATACGATTTTGAAGCATTCCCTGCAGCAATTGGGTAGAACTCAGTGCACTATAGGCCCGAGGATTATTTTGATATCATCCTCGTCCTTTGCCCTGAAGAGAAAATGACGTAGGATCGCAGAAACATGCAATTGGGAGACCAGGCTGAATGCGAAACACGTTATTTATAAAATGCATTGCAGACACTGAATTGACCAAAAAGATTGTATGAACTACACGCATATGAATAAGTTCTGAATATCATATTTTTAAAGGACTTCCTTTAGTTATGAAACATTAGAGAATATCCATTAAATAGTGTTTTAAATGCCACTCTATTAAAGTAGTTAAGTCAGGTGTTTCCTAATGAAGAAAATGTTATCAACTGAACTTCTACTGTAGTTACGAACAAATGGTCTTGCAGTTTCAATTACTCGAGCTGCATAATTATGCATTGTCTAAACTTCAGGAGGTTGAATACATGTATGAATAACAGGCTCATCCCAGAATTCAATTTTACAATGCATTACCTTGCAAAGTACCCGAACAGGCAGTGTAACTGGCTTATAAAAGTTTGTAACTAAAGCATGTAACAGATTTCATGGCTTTCCGTATCCTATTAAATGAGCGGTTAACTATGGTATTACGCTTCCAAATTGTTTCCTTCGACTATACCGGAGTAAATATATGGAAGTATACTGTAATCATCCTACAGTTTATTCGCATGGTGTCATTTGGCAATAGTTCAAAGCAGCACAAAATATTATAACCCGACCAAAGTTGTTTTTTAAGAATGCCACACTATGTGTAACCAGTCTTTTTTGGTTACTCTATATGCGGAAAACATTGCACCACACGTATTTTTCACATTTCTCTAAGTGTATACTTGACATATTTATTCGGACAATTACTCAAAGCACATCAGGCAGGCCGTATGTCTTCGTGACCTTATATTTTGGAGGTCCTCCTTCCAAATACCAGTTGCATAATAGAGAGTCCTGCAGGCAAGAAAAAAACATGTATAGAGAAGCATCGGAGCGTGAGATCCTTCCAGACCTAAATGAACAGTTGAAACGTGGTTTTCCACCGAAAACGAATTCTACGGAGTAATTAACTCGCCTAAGGCTAGAACAGTACACAGCAGTTGTGTATTTTCCAGAGTACTACGGTGTTCTAGGATAAACCGAGGGAAACCATTCAGACGTTGCTTTCTGAACAAATAGGAAATATTGCATTTCCCATGAAGCTATAGACGTGGCTTTAATTAATGTCAACATAGGTATGTTATTGTTGGGAAAATTAAAAGGGGGCAGTTCCGTGTAGTTATAGGCGTCAAGACTAATCTAGCAGATTCGACTTTAGCCCAAATCCTCTACAGCATGTTCTGAGCCAAGTTATTATCTAACTTATATACTGGACCTCGTCCATAAAATTTCAGGGAGAATAAAAAGGTCACGAGATTGCAAATTTTGTAAAGCAAGGTACGGTATATGTTGAGCCACATTTTGTTGAATCTCTTTTTTGCTTAAACATTTAACCTTTTACTACTCTCGGATATGACTCCCAAGGTTAGATGTTGGCAACAACTCCCACTCTCCCAGTCACTTGGGTGCAATTAATTCTTTGCCAGAATAACATCCGTTAGCATGTACTTAAATGATGTCACGCTACAAAGTTTTACTATTGTGTTATTTTTAGATGCTACTGTAATTATATGCATGAACTATGTAACACTATAGGTGAGCTCCACCTGACTATGTTTTTCTATTCTTGACAGCTATGCCAGTGGAACTGTTTGTGATGTGGCACCAGTATCCATGGCTGTTTGGTGAAGTGGCGTGTGACCTCCGCGGAATAGTGACAGAGACCACCACATATGCCTCCATTCTCACCATCGCCGCCTTTACCACCGAGAGGTACATTGCAATTTGTCATCCGATGAGGACCCAGACCAAATCCAAGTTCTCCAGAGCAACGAGAGTCATCTGCCTCATATGGGTCATCAGCATCAGCAGTGCCATCCCTTGGGGTGCTTACATGAAGGTACGTTTTGTCAGACGATTTAATACCTAGTGGATTTCATGCCACTGTACAAATGAAATGTCAAGTTCACACTGGGGACTCCAAATATGACATTAAAATGATTACATGTCATTACTGGACTGACATGCTGTAATGATACGGGAAGCTTTAATTTAGTAGCAGGAATTTACATGCAAACCATATTTAGTGTCGATAAAAAAATAGCTTATGGGCTGTAATTGCTCAGAAATTTCAATTGAATGGACTTTATTATTGTGGAAGGTGGCCACTGCAAGAGGAAGTAAAAACTCTCTTTTAAATATGACTTGCTAGGTCATAAAACATGGCAGCAGATGAATCGGGTGAATATTACCAACTATAGAGTAATTATTTTTCTCTCTCTCTCGTCGTTCTGTGGTATGTGCCAGAAGGATGATTTGGACGTTTCTCCTTGAAATAACATTGGGGGAAAAAGTGGAAAGGCGTTCACTCCTTTGTTCTATGGAGCAGATCTTATAAAATCATAATTAATAAATTTGGTCCTAGCTTCTCAAAAGAGCCGCTCCACATATACGGAAATACGCTGGAGAGAATGTGCAGGGCTACAGGCCTCGCAGATTCTATGACCATTAATTATCAAATTATGCTTGGATGGTAGCCCATCCACATTAACATTTTCATGAAAGTGCTGATTACACAATGATTTCACACGAAGTAGAATCAAAAATTATGATCCCCCTACGTTGAAATGTCAGGCTCAAACGCCTGTTATGAGCATGCACTTTCGGATATTTTAATTCCCCTTCGGTCGTCTCTTGCCATCGCAGCAATAGTGCTAATTTTTCAATTAGGCGCCGAATTTTGCAAAAAGGCGAACTGGAACTGCCAGCTCCTTTTCAATTTCCGAGTGCTTTATTAGTTTGCACATGCTAAAGAGCGTGAGGCATCAAAATTAGTCACGCAAACCGTACATTACACGCCTTGCTAAACCTTTAAAGCAATATGGATATGACTGCCAAATGTGTTTACAATCTCAAAAACATTGAGGGGAACCCCCAAAGCGATGTGTATACTGTACAGTCCATGTTGAGAAGAAGGATGTAGCCATCTACGTCAGCAGTCGTTTGCCACGTTTAAAATTATTACTATTTAAACATATTTTCTGAAGTTACTTGCCCCAAGCAATCGTTACGAAAGTAATTCTTTTCTCAGTTAAAGTTCTTTTGCAAGAATCTGGTCGAGTTGGCACTTTTTTTAAACATTTCCACGACTGTGAAATTGGAATTCCAATTTAATTTTTTTTCAGCACCCTTCCCACCCTTGCGAAGAAGAACAGTCGTAATTTCTGATACAGTAAGAAAAGCCTGGCTCGGAATCTCCTGACACTTTCAATAGAGAAGGTCCCCCCTTGAAATGAAATGGAATTTTGGCACAAGGTACCAATTGGGGAGTAGGAACCATTCCCTTTTCTTTTCTGTGCGAAGAACGAACAAACCTAATTTCTGGCCTGGGATTGAATTGGTTGGACTCCGGAATCAGAATTAGGACAGTGGAATTTTGTGTTGAGGCCAGCAGGTCACTGAGGCCAAAATTGGACATCTTTTTTTTCCGGGTCGTTTCCAGGGAGATTCCGAAGTATTTTAATTGGGAAACACCCCCAAAAACTAGGTCGGTTCGAAACTTTTGTTTGGTCTTTTCATTACCAGCCGTTTGGACGCATGAATGCTCTCAAATGGTCGGTCCAGCTCACTTTTGGTGTCACATAGACCGATAAGGAATGTCCGGATAAAATTACCTCCCAGATGAAGCCAACTTTTCCCATCAGATTTTAATTCCTGTACACACATGACCCCATAACAGTGTGAAGAGGAGCATAATAATTGTGCATTGCACTGCACCAAATCATTGCTGTTAGAGCATTAAAAATTGGCATACTAAAATATAAAATGGATTCGTTTCATTGATATTGCTGCGGTTAAAATTACAGCTCTGCACTTTAAATACTAGTACATTAATTAGACACTTAAGCACTGTTGGTTGTATAGCGGCTTTGATGTGTGATTCAATAGCCAACTGGTGCTTAGTACACGTACAGCAATATTTACTGTAACGTAAATTAAATTAGGTTAGATGCCACCAACTGCAGCATAAACTGCATCGAAAACCACCTTGTGAGCTTGTGGTAAAACTGCCAAAGGAAATTTACTGTACTCTAATGACTTGTACAGTCGTATAAAAGTGGCCATCTGGTTTTGAAACATACACTTCTGGGCAAAAAAAAAAATACTCTGTGGCTTATTTCGCTTTCTCGAGGCAGGAAAACTTTTTGGAGGCTTAAGTTTTTGTCACTTGTTCCCAAAAGGAAACAAACTTTTTTTGACAGCTGGACAATTGCGTAATGTCAAAGTTCCTGCCTTGAACTCGTGGATTATTGAATATTGTTGGACTTTTTTTCCCCCATCACATATTGACTCGATGACCGCTTTAGTTCATAATGAAACTAACCAACATTTCAAAGGGGGGCAACATGTCCTGATAACATCAAGGCCCATATCTCTGGGCGCCATGGGCAATTACGTTGGATTACGTCCCTCCTAAAAGTAATGAGTAATGAGACCACACTAGGGTCGGACGGGCCTGGCATCCAGTACTGTCCCATGCGGAGGAAAAGCAACTCGTGTTGACGATTACCCCACGGAGATAATTAAGCTGAATCTACGTTTCATTTGCTGTGGTCGCATTCTGGCAAGGACACTCGGCCATGCACCATGTTACTGACTATATTACTATAAGCCCTAAATGCCAGGCTCAAATTCAACAGGATAGCAGCAATATTTGAAAATTTCATTTTCCGAAAAATTTAGCCTTGTTTACAGATGGCTGTGCGCATGATATTTGACCTCTTTTATTGTCACTAATGTTCCCAACTATTTATTGCGACATTAACATAGAGCTGTAATCAGTGCATGAAATGATTCATTTATCAGGCCACGTGTTGATACTACCAGTACGCTAAATTAATTTATAAAATAATGTTACCTGCGCAAATGGCCAAATCCCCAGCTGACCTACTGTGTAACCCAGTGTGACATGACAGAAATAGAACATGTCGCCCAGCCTCTATATATAGATGTCAACTGTTTCAGTCGAGCACTTACCTCACTTCGTCACACGACAATAAAAGCCTCTCCGCCCACCCGGGGAGTTCACCCACTCGACTTTTTGTCACTGATTAAGTGCCTCTTGGGTGATCAATAGGATCGGTCCGAATATTTTTTGACCTCCCCCATCATCCAACGTCCACTCTTTTGGGTCACATGGGGACTAACTGTGACATATATAATGAAGGTAGGAAGACAAAATGGGTTTTGCATCACTGGCACCCGCCTACATACTAGATGACCTCTGGAATTTAAACTGGGGTTCACATGTCGTTGTCTTTCATTTATTGCACCAAGCTAATGGACCTATCGTATAACAGACATGTGTACTGACCTGCGTGTCTCGTACTTCCAGCGTATGAGTAATAGAACTTCATGATTGATGAACTACTTCATTATACTCCAGGGAAACTTGGCTGTAAAACCACTTTCCTGCTGGCTATTCACCCCCATCAGACTATTTTTTGACAGTCTATGCAGCCGCTAATAGCAATTATCTGATTATTACACCGTTTCCTCAATGCTGATACCACCAGTGATAGCGACAATTCGGCAGCTGATGGCAATTACATGGTTGAAAAACAAGGTTTCCGGAGTTGACAAATGGACTCTGATCACGTAGGTAAACCCCCCAAATTAGGATGGGTTCAAATCGGCTGGCATTATTCCCAGACATGGAGGAAATGCGCTTGTTTTAAATGCCAAATAAATAACAAAAAAAATTGCATGGCCCTCGACCTTGCGGTATCCCAAATTTATCAGATTTGGCCTCGAGCCCGGTGGGTCTCTCGCATCGTTTATTATCATGAACTGTGTACGGTTAACTGGAGTAGCTTTTTCTAGTTCACTCAACAATATCTTGAAGAGGTGGTTTCAAATTTATAGATGTTATGACAACTGGTAGTGACATTAATGACCGAAAGTGCATCTAATTCTGTCTGGTAGGTGGTTAAGATGTTTAAAGTATGGATCCGGGATCAAGGTCACCTTTCGATCAGTTCAAATCCTTTTTTTAAAATCCGGAAATAAACAATTTTGCATACAGAAATTTGATTATTTCTGCTGAGTTCTACGGCATATAACCGCGTTATTTGGTCTTCAATCGAGTTTGGCAGATCCACTGTCGTTATGCTTTGGTATACAGTCATCGAATATACCGAGAAAGGAAACTGCTTGAAAGCATTGCATTATCTCCTTCAAGCAGTTCCGTTTGCACAAGAAAAAGGGTGATATATATAATACCACGTTTCAACGGGGTCTAAAAACGAACCTTAAAGTAGTGAAAACGTTGCCATATTTCACTTGCGGTACAATTTCGTCTTTCCTTCTGTCGGGCCCACGTGATTTGGCCTGAATCCCAACACCCCCAACACATGGAAGTGAAAGACATACCCAAATATCCTGAGAGAGAAAAAATTCTCCGAGCCTGAGAATGAAAGGTGTGTTGAACAGGTTCTGAAAATAATTGATTGGTTGTATTTTTAGACCCAGCGTGTTTTGGTGACTAGCTGAGGTTTTTTCGAACCGGTCAATTTACATGATGCACTACCCCTCACGACCTTTAATAACTCGGCGTGCCTTTGACTTCCAAGGTCTTCTTACAAATTTAATCCCAGGGAGCAATCTTGAGGGACCCACAAACTTGAGCCCTTGAGATAGCGCCTTTGTTGACGCCAGAAACGTCTCGAGGATTATTTCAGCACCCCGCTATTTATAAAAAAAAAATAAAGCTTGTCCTTGTCATATGTGGGATGAGAAGGGAGCGTCACTTCCAGCTGAAGGGAACTCCATAATTGAATTTGAAATGATCCACAAATGGTTTTCCCCAAAATGCAATAACCGTCCTAAAATCCAGGCCTGATTACTTTTCTGTGCAAAATTCCGAGCATCCATGGAATAGTTTTGGTATCAGTAATTGCTGGACTTTCCGATTGCTTTTCGACCAACACGTATTGGGAATATATATGGTTATGCCTAGTGTCGATGGTTTGTACCGCATGGGTTGCATTGTGAGAAAATTGCAAAAAATTGTTAATTAATATCCAAAATACTGCATATGCCCTTCGTAAGTACGAACCGTCCATACTGCAATTTATCAATATTGTAAGCCAAAACTTGGCAACATTGCCCACCTACAATCCGTTAAACAAAAGAACGATCTGACGTCACACCAGCCGTGTTTTCTGAGCATGCGCAGTATTGTTGCAGAGCGATTCAGGGACGTGATTGGAGGGAAGAGACAGGTGGAGGCGGGGCTGAATGTGACGTCAGATCGTTCTTTGGTTTTACGTACTGTAAACCTTTTCCCATAGCCTGTACATTGGCACCTACCCGCCAGAGCTACATCAAAAAGGCGGACCAGGTTGTTGACTTCCATGATGGTGAATGACACTACTAGTACCATCCACAAATAATCCAACTTACGCACTTGATAGGATCCCACTTAAGAGTTGGACTAATTTTCCAATGAACTGCATAAGTACGCTGGAATGACAATTGGCCACTGCCTCTGTAATTCTGCCTTGAAAACCAATGGAAGCCTAATGTTTATGAGACAGTCAAGCCCTGGGCATGTGGTCAAACCGTATAACTTTGATGACACAAAATCCAAATCAAGCTCCAGCCAATCCCCAGCGGAAGCAATCGGCCTAATCCTCTTGCTCATCTAGCCCAACACTGCTTTAATCCTCTCCAATGGTACAATTTCCCTTGTTGTGCAAGCAATCTACTGTTTTTTTATTCCGTTGGGAGAAGACTAGGCGTATACAGTAATTTCTATACGGGGAGGACGAAGATTGCTTTTCTTGGAGTGTTTACTTTCATCATTCTGTGGGTGGAAAGGTTGCACAATAGAGGCCATTTAACACGGATGAGACTTGATGGGTGTTTACTGCTTGGTTCTATTCAGGAAAATCAAAGGTTAAGGACCAGGCAGCGTGCTTTGACATCACGAGTCTAAAGTTTGGTGACTTTGGATCAATCAATGAGAAATATATTACATGAGCAGTTTTTTGGTTGAACAAGGGGCTATCGACCTGATCTAAAAATAAGGTGCAAGATCTATTTTAGGCCAAAGAAAAATGCTACGGAGTCTATTTCAGTCGACCAAAATATTGCGATTGGATCTCAAAATCATATTTTTGTGTGCTGACACGCAGGTTTTTCTTTTTATAGCTCGTGCAAATAATATTTTCTATCAACCTTTTATCTCGCGTGCCGGTGACCTTTTTGGGTTTCGCTAACGTTTGTATGGCAGTAAATTCGACCTCCCCGTTGCTTTTTTTTTCGAAGAATAGTGTTGTCCTAAATGTCTCTAAATCAGTTGGGGGGCCAGGAAAAAGCGGCCTCATTCCACAGAGAAAATAATGGTTTTGTTCAACCCACCAAAAAGCAATCTTTCACTATATACTAGGTGACCTGTGGGACTTTACTTGTCTTGTATGGAAGGATATACCTGCGATTTCTTCAACATGTTCTGTTGATCGCCAAAAACTGTATCAATTGTCCTCATGCCAAAGTTATCTAGGATTCAGCCCGTGGGCGAACCCGAGGCCGTGACAATGGCGCCCAACGTGTAACAGCATTTTATGTTCCGGTTAATTACTTTCAGGTGAATTACGTGATGGATGAGCTAAACAAGACCATCGAGGACTCTGCATGGTGTGCCCTACCTTTCGACGAGCCCGAATCTTCATGGCAGACATTGATACTGGTGTCAACGTTCTCCTTCTTCGTGGTGCCCATGACCCTCATCTTAGTCCTCTACGTGCGAATTGCCCTCACTTTGCAAAAAAGTGGTAGTTTGCGAAGGTGCGCTTCTTCAGATGCAGGACAACGTTGCGATGCAGAACGAGCACAAGCCCAAAGCAGAAGAGCAGTCATTCGTATGCTGGGTAAGTCCACACAAAAAGTTCGGTTATGTCAAATTCACAATGGCATTTGACTTGCAAAAAAATGGGTATTGATTTAGCTCAGTCCAACACTCTGCACAGTTTTAGTCAAACACTGTTTAAATGAAGCCTCGCATTATTATTGCAAAATTCAGTCCACATTACACATTACGACACTATTTTTTTTGCTGTACAGTACTGGAGAGCAGAGGCGGTTTTGCACCACTTCTTTATCGTGGGCTATAGTAGACAATGAAATGTAAGGCCCTAGAGACAACTTGGGCGGAGTGTCCGGAGCAAAGTGAGCTGCGAAAATGTCCTTTTGCTGAGCTCTAGTGCCAATAGCCCTTTATATATAGGAGGAAAGGAAGCTAGGTAAATGCTTAGTGTTGGCGAAATTGCGTTTTATGTAGCACCAAAATGTCCGCCTAATGTTAACCAGTTTAATAATGTCGAATTCACTAAAAAGAATGCTCTGGAACTTTTTTTCACTTTCTCATTAATTTATAATCGCGGTTTATGCATGTTCTCACTTCGTTCTATTAAAAACCTGGCCTATCGCCTATTCATCACTCTTTAACGGGGAAGACTCGCTTTCAGTAGCCAATAAAAATTTGGTTGTTCCTTCCGTCATTAAAAGCGCGCGGAAAGGGATCTCAAGAAAACTTTCTGACAAGAAACTTTCTGAAAAGAGCAGATGTCTCAGCCCCCTCCTTTTCATCGCCTTGGTCTTGTCAGTCGGGTTGAAATTGCTTGCACGAGCCCCCCATCCTTATAGACCTGAACACTAATCGAATTTCGGCACCTGACGCCATTCTCTCTTTCGTCTGGATCCACGCCAGCATGATTTGAAAACTACATTCTTGAATACAAACCTCAGGGACTTACGTGCTGCCTTTGGCTTCTTTTCCCTTACTCTGTCTTTTTTTTTGTACTCTCCGCCTCTTGTAAGTTAAATATAAATCAAATTCTAAAGTTAGAATCATTGAAAGGAGTCCAAAGCAGTGTTTTCCAACTTGCATTACGTTGTTGGTCACTATCCCGTTGTAAACCTCAATCTGGCTTGTAATTTTCATGTTTACAACGTTTTTTTAAATGAAATGTGTCAGGGACAGGATTCAAAAATTTGCAGTCAACTTTTAAATCGGATTATAAGGCTGACATAACACTCATTAAGTTGGATCAGGTACGGTGTAAAGCAATCATATAGAATATAACACACTCTCATCATAGAGTTAGGAATTACAGGATTTTCAGTATGACCCAGATCACGTATTTGATGGAGAAAAAAAAATAGAGAAGAAAATTTACTTCTTTTCTAGACTTTGTTCAGCAGGGGGACATAATTCTAGCTTTTTTTGTGGAGGGTTCTATCGGGCTCCTATCTTTTTGGGCGATTTAGTGTGGGCTTGCCAGCACCTAACCAGACAGGATAAGCGTCCTTCTTTTTCGCCGCGGTCAATCTAACGGTGTCGTAAATTTTTCTGGTCCTATAGAAACCACGCAGGATCTACACGCAGTTTTTTTTTCAGCCCGCATTTTGTAGGTTATGATAAAAAAATGTGGTCACAATCTATAATTATAAACAACAGCTGAGTTTAATTCATATCAATCAAGGCTACTTATTAATTATGTTGACAAGACCTGTTTGTGCAACCAGCTTAAAAGTGCAAGCACACATATGTAATCGGCTGTGGCTATCCTGTCTATTGTTGTGGTTTAACAAGCTGCTATACTTCTTTTTTTGTGTGTATGCAGTGCTTCATCCTTTTGCGCAGTGTGGAAACCTTCATGTGGCCCATATCAAAGCTTCAAAATGTGTCTCGCGGTCCCCTTTCCACTGAATTCACAAAAAGTCTTTTTCACTGCTGCAGTGTTGTTTCCACTTCAAAAAGAAGCCAAACCACATCAGGAGGGTACTGGGATGGAAATATATACGTAGCAGTCGCAGGCAGAGGAGCATCACTCAATTCAAACTTACATCCGTCGGGGTTGGTTTTATATTCAGAGCATCATGATTGCATTTTGTGGGGGTCTCCCAAGCCTAAAGCAACAAAGTATCTGCATTCCTTTTTGCAAGCAGAAAATGACGCACCCAAAGTTTAATGAGAGTGGTTACAAGGACGAGTTACTTGAAAAAGAGGACGGTTTGTGAACCTGCAGGGAAAATTTTTGGCATTAGTTTTGGTCATCAGAAATATCTTGTTTGTGAATGTGCCATGTAGATGTATAGTGTTTGCCGTGGATTTTATTTTTGGAGTTACGCAGGCCACTGAACCGTGTCATTTTAGATTCGCGCATTTTATATAACGACTAGTTCCATCCACCAGAGGCGCTGTCTCGTCCCATTGCGCAGGCGCAGAACTGTGGCCAATCGGAAGCGTCGCGCAAACAATATACGGCGGGCCAATTAGAAGCAACGGCCATACAACGAAAGATTTTAATATTACAGATTAAAGTCGTCTCGCTCACTGTGGTCTTGGGCGCAATAATTTTCAAATCAATTACCTGCCGCAATTAATATTTTACAATCGTGTATGAGTGTAGCCTGATCAACATTAAAAATTAAAACGGCGCAAATGAGAATAGTACATAATGCACATCGTCTAATACGCTCTTGCAATTGCACATTGCCTTTAAAAATTACTGTGATGGTTCTACAGTGCAGCAAATAAGAGGAATAATAGTAGAAAAACTGTAGTCTCCTGTCGGCGTTATGCTAATGTAGCTTTGTAATTATCTACCTCATTCATAAAAGATCAATCTGAACCTAGGTGATGACGTCCAAATGGAATTAAAATATTCAACGACAATTAAAGGCTAGTTACGTCAGTGTTCCATTACCGGGAGTACTTGTAATATCCCTAAGAATCCCTGGAATCACACTCATTTTTGACTGGCTAAAAAAGTACTCCCAAACTAAGCCTGAAACATGCAAACTCACTTACAGTGGGACTAGAAAGACTCCGGAATTAATATTCTTTCTTTTTTTCCTCGCTTCTTAAAATCATTAGCCATTCTTATAGTTCTTCCATTAGCCTTGAACTTGCACAAAAAAAGTCTAAAAAGTTGTTCTTCCTTCTCTTACGACAGTGGCTGTCGTCATTGGCTTCTTCGTGTGCTGGGCCCCATACCACGCTCAGAGGCTAATGTTCGTCTATGTCACCCTGTACGACAAATGGTCCGACACCCTCAAGGAGGTCAACCAGCAGCTCTTCCATGTCGCAGGTAAGGGTGCCCCAAACCTCATGAGAACTCACATAAAATAGACGCCAACATGGACGGGGTGTAAACTAGTGAGATTTGATTAGTTTTCTGACCCACTCGCTTTTTTGGTATAGATAAAATGACGTAAACGGGGCCTGCGAAGTTTTATTACTGGCAGCCCATTAGCCAGAGTGGGCTACCGGGAATACCAATAGGTTAACCTCATGAATGAGTGACATCCTCTGCTTTCGTCAGTCATCAAAAGAGAGTTGCACTGACACTGGTTTAAAATAGTATACTGCGCCATCATGCAGACTGAATTTAAGGTCAGTAGGTGACCATTGAAAGCCTCGGTACATTTTAAAATAAATAGTATGCATGCAAAGATCACCGAAATATCCTGGCAGGTATGCATCCCTTCGTGCATATCTCATTTTTTAAAAAATTAAAAAAGTTATTAACATTACGCCAAAGGTAAAAGGTAAAGGTAGGGGTAAAAGGTAAAAGGTAACATTACGTTCAAGGCAATGTCTCTATGCTGATCTGTATTCCAGGTGTGTTCTACTACGTCAACTCCACAATAAACCCCATCTTGTACAGCGTGATGTCTAAACGATTCCGACGAGCGTTCAAAGACAAGCTCTGCAGAGAAGGATGCCTTTGTTGCTGCTGCTGTTGTTATCAGGAGCCGAACAAAGACGCCAAGTACTCTCAGAGAGGGGTTTTGTACAAGAACTACGCCCTGGGAGTCTCGGACAGAAGTTACAGCGTCAAGTACCTTCCAAACGACGTCCGACACTCTTCCAGACCCAACAAGTCTCTGGTTAGCTCAAAACTTTTGGCGCATAATCGCAGATAAGTTTGAGGGGATCCGGTGGGAAAACAAAATGGGGGAGCTACTTTCAGAGAATTTACCTCTAAAGTCGCCTTCTGGCACTAACAAGCTTGGAAAGTGACACCTGCTCTAATTATTCAGTCCAACTAAATTGGATTTTATTTACGATCGCAACCAAGTGCGCAGCCATACTTTCGCAGCTCCATCGAGCTGCGCGAACTGTGCTGCTCATTCGGTTGCGTTGCACGTTTCGATCGTTGTGTAGTAACGTTTTTGTCTTACTGTACAGGAGAGCTCCAAAGAAGAAGCTCAGGGCAACAGGTCATACACCTTCCCAGTGACCACCCCACCTCCTCAGCCCAAATCCCGTTCACTCCCCGACTCAACCTGGCCATTGTGCTGCATGACCCCTGAGGACGAGGGCAGCAAAGTGACCACCAGTAGCAGCACCAACAGCAACCGCAAGAAGAAGTCTCGCTCCAGCTCAGGATGGACCAGAGATGACCCCAGTTACTCAACCACCCGCAGCTCAGAGTGGCTGCTGAAGCGGTACCCTCGAGAGCATCTCAACACTTTGCATCACAGCAACAACAACAATAGGGCAGTGATGGGGTCAAAGAGTGAAGGGGACTACCCGGACGAGCTGATGCCCCCTGTGGTGATGGTGCCCAGGGCAGGCTCGCTCCGAATACAAACTCCGGACAGGGAGGTCATGCCGGATGACCTCTCTGGTAGCATCTACGAGTTCTATTTCGATACGTGCGAAGACACGACGGACACTCATCGCAAGTTGCACCGGAGTCAGTTTGAGCCCTGTTTGTTCGAGAGCACCAACAGCAGGCTCTACGATGGGCGTAACCCCTCCTGAGGGCGGTGGAACATACCCCGGTGCAACTCTCTACCTTAACATTTTATCCCCCCCAAAAACCTTTGCATCCAATCCATGAGTAGCACCATACCCAACTATTTTTTAAATGTCACTTTTAATCCGGATTAAGACTGGGTCGTTCACATACTCATTCATTAGAGAGTGGAAGTTCATTTATGTTGGCCAAACTATGCTGCATGATATTGTGCCCTCTATATTTTGTTCTGTGGCATTCACACAGCAGCTTTTTGAAACTAGCTTCTAAAGCGAAAAAGCTGCTGTGTGAATAAGCCTTTTTAGTGTTAAGTAACGCCTGGATAATACTGGTTCTTTGTGCAATTTCGTGTTGTTATCTCAACCAACAGTGTTTCAATCCCGTTGGCTGTCTGTG